>JAUUTY010000193.1:0-20000 GCA_030979885.1 Lolium multiflorum | reverse complement strand
ACCCCTGTGTCCGATTCAGACCTTGGGAGTCCAATCAGATCTTATCATTTGTTCCCCCTGATGGGCAATTCAAGCTTATGAGTTATAGGTGCATAATCATTTACTTCTAATTATTGTGATTTCTTCTATGTTTTAGCTATACTGGGCTGTCTGTTATATATTCACATTTGATCACAAATATTCAGGGTTAAGAAACTGAAGACCACTCCAATTTATGTGAAACCACAGTTATCATCTGATTCTGGGAATTGCCGTGTTAATGTAATGGTGGGTATTCGGAATGATCCTGGTAAAGCTATTGATTCTATAATAGTGCAGTTTCAGTTGCCTCCTCTTATTGCTTCTGCTGATTTGACCGCAAACCACGGTACAGTCGACATCCTTGCCGATCAGGTAAGTACATTGTCTGCCATCAGTTCTGTAACTTCAATTGATACTGTTTTTTTTTTCCGTCGTCATGCATCAAGCTACGGTCTAATAAATGATGCTCGGAACTACAAAACCTACATGATATGTCGGTGAATCAATCATCCTATTTTATACTACTCATGTTATACTGGATAGATATAATATTTTCTACACTTTAGCACTCCACATATTCCTAGAAACATCTGTCTAATAGCATTTGTTTGATTACGCAGACCTGCATTTGGACAATTGGGCATATTCCGAAAGATAAAGCACCATCCCTCTCTGGAAATCTACGTCTTGAGGAAGGGCTGGCTCATTTGCATGCATTTCCAACATTTCAGGTGAAATTCAGGATTATGGGGGTTGCACTGTCTGGTCTTCAAATTGATAAGCTGGATGTGAAAAATACACCAAACGCACCATACAAAGGTTTTCGAGCCCAGACTCAGGCTGGAAGGTATGAGGTCAGATCATAGGAGCTCACGGAAGTCTTCTTGACCATATTTGGCACCCTGATTCAAAATGGTGCGATAGCCCAGAACCATCAAGGTGTTTTATCGTCCATCCATAGCCAACATGGATGTGCAAATGTTCTGGCATGTAGACCTGCCATACTGAATGCCAGAATTGTAAATGCATCCATTTTTCCTGGTCGTGGAAGCGCCAAAACACAATATCCTGACATGCAAAGTGAAGACGGATGCGTATGTAGATAGCGGCTGATGTTAAGGTTTGGAGTTGTGCTGTACTGTCATGGTCACTGTTTAATTCACAGTGGCTATAACTCAGTTAATCTGCACATGCTCAGTCACGCCTGAGAACTACTTACAGTTAGAAAAACGCTGCGTTTCTTTCTCAGGGATTCAGGATCACAACTATTTGTGTGCAGTTGTAATTTGAGAACAGTTGTATAAAAGGATAAGTGTTGGCTGTAGTTTTTTCATTAAAGATAGATCAGCTTGTCCTTTGAATGTGATTTTGTGAAGAAATACTTTATACTCCCTCTGATTCATATTAATTGACTCAACTTTGTCTAGATACAAATGTATCTAGTTAATAAACACGTCTAGATACATCTGTACCTGAGCCAAGTTAAGTCAATTAACTTGGATCGGAAGGAGTATTTTCAACCCTTATCTCAGAATTCATACTGAGTAACGTGGAAAATAACATACCGAATGAATATATGGTGTAATTCACGATATGCGGACATGATGGCGAAGCTGACATCAGATAGAGTTGGCGAAAAATCCGAGATAAGGCCCAGGGAGCAGGAGGACTAGAGAAATGATGATGACAAATAAAACGGAAAGATATTTGAGTTGGGACGTCGACGCCATGACAGCACCAGCTAAAGCGAGCTAAATTGCAAAGAACCTAAACAGATCGCTACCACTACGATGAGTTGATGGCTGTGTAATGCCTGTTGGACAGCGTTTCAGAACATGTGAAATTCAGCTGAAGTTTTTGTATGGTCCACATGAAAAAACACACGGGGATCTTGGAGGATTGAGGAGAGAGACTTGAAAGAGATGTACTGTAAGTGCATTTCGAGCTTAATACAATGACATACAGATCTGACACGAGTTCTCTGTAAAAAAGAGTGCAAATGTACTGTACTTCTCAAGGAAAAAATTAAAATAATGCTTCATCTATCAATAAAAATATGTTTAGATTTGCCAAAATCCGATGTATATACGGATAGGGTGTTTCCGCACCCGGGTGCACATGCACTCTTTATTTGAAATGCATTTTAAACATATATACAAATGTCAAAAAAATACAAATAAAAATGACTTGTGTATATCTTGACATGTTACATTATCGCAAAGTTGTTTCAGCAAAAACCGATATGTTTTGTGCGCTGTATAAAAAAAAGACAAATTTTTGGTACATTATTTTCTTTTTTACCCATGGTATAAAAATTGTCGGTTTTATGTGAAACTTTACGTGCACACATAGAACATATCCCTCTACATGTGAAATTTTCTTCCTAAATTTTTCAAGTTTTTGAATATATTTTATACATACCGGGTGCATATGCTCCTGGTATTAGAGATGTAATACTAAAATACTGATACGTATACGAGATGGTGTAGTACATCACTCGTATACGTATCCAACTCTATATTGCCCTACGAGGGGGCTATTTCTCGCTCATATAAACATGCAACCGGTGGACCGAAATTCCTTTTATCCAGAAAGAAAGGTCGTAAATGGCTAAATGTTAATCCGGCCGTTCAGATAAACAGACAAGGGTAGCTTATGATTTAGGGTGTGACTATTTCTCGGTTGATTGAGAACTAACTTCGTTCTGATGATGTCAAATCTCATATACAACTCATGTTCTAACGCATGATTAGCACAAATCACGATGCAAATTAAATGGTATAGAACTTAACCAAGTAGTACTAACTTAGTTCTCAGCTAGCAAATCCCAACTTCTCTAAAGTTTGAATATCTTCTTAAACGTGGGACCCACAACCATATGCCGGGAAGTCGTGCCCTCGTGGGCTAAGCAAACGTGAATCCACCACGCGGTTTACTTGACTTGCCCTCGAATCCATTTGCTGCTACCCGCATCGCAGTTGCATACTCTTATCTGGCCCATCCATCGCTTCTTCCTTCCGCGTCCATTGCTCGATCCAGAACCAGAAACCCTCCTCCAGCGCCAGTCCACGCAACACCGGCCACCGCCTCCTCCCCCCCCCCGAAACCGAAATCCCCACCCGACCCCCAAGCAGATCGGCGATGGAGGCCAAGATGAGCAAGTTCTTCGACTCCGTGGGCAACTTCTTCACCGGCGGCGACAACATCCCCTGGTGCGACCGCGACATCATCGCCGTATGTGCCCCCCCCACCCACTTGCCCCTTACCCCCTCGCCCCTTCGGTTAGGCCTTGTTTACTCCTATGGTATTTCCACCCCCTAGGGGTTTGGGGATGAGAGGGGATTGGGTGAAAACCCCCCTTTCACCCAATCCCCAATTTTCCCCTAATTTCCCCTCATTTCCCCACACCCTCCCCCACATCCTCTAGTTACTTTATTTTTTGGGGATGAGAGGGGATATGAGAGGATTGAGATCAGATGATAAAAACTCAATCTTTGCATTCCAAGACGTGATAATGGACAATCAGTAAATTAAAAACTTTGTCTTTAACATAAACTCGGTGTCATGCAATTATGTTATGCAATCTTCTCGAACAAGCACACACATATAAATAAATGCTCCACCCAACAGATGAGCAACCTCCACCATAAAATAAATGTCATGCAGTTTGACAGTACATTAGAAGTCATGGCGCGCTCACCCGCCGAATGCCGGAAACCACGCCACCGCCGCCAGAGGACCTCGAGCTAAAAATACATGCAGAGGTAAAATTTAGTACTGATACATCGCTTACGGATAGTTCAAATGTATAGTATCTGCAACTAATGAACAAAGGAATCGACAGCCACAAGCACTAACTACTAGAACAATACAGGGTGGTGGCATCATAGTTAAGCATCTAGTAAGGTTGGTGGTATCAACTATCTTACAAATAAAGTGCAAGCAGCTAAATAAAATAAACCACAGCTAGCAACAGGGTGTTGATCGGCTATAGCTAGCAGGTTGACCCTTTCCCTGAGTTGGATCAGACATAGCAGGAGGCAGAGACCATCTATTTTTTGCATGCATTGAATCTACAGAGAGCTTATAGTGAGTGTGCAAATCAACACAGAAACACAGACAGAGTAGTATCATTCTTGAGAGCTAGAATAACTTCCAATAACAACTAACAAATTATACTAGTATTGTACTACATCGATTGCTAGTTAGTTCTAGGAGTATCATTCTTGTACGCTTCACTGGAAACCAATTGGCCAACAGCAAGAACACGAAGGCAGTATGAAATCCTGTTAAATGCTACTGAAAATTTATCCAATGCTACCGCCATCATGTACAGATGCTCCTTAGTCTTTACCCTTTGTTAGCTGGGCAGATCCTCCTGCACTAGTACTAATTAGTACTACTTGGAAGCCGCATGTTACAGCCCAAACACATTACTATTAAACAAGCCAATCAAGCCTAGCTAACCAAGATTACTGTTACATATGCAGAATTAGATATAATGTGCAAAAGGTAGGTAAAATAAAACAAAGAACAGTTGAACGGAACAAGTGGTCATGTGAGAGCATGCTACTCAAGAAAAGTGGAATGGGTACTAATCTTTGATCAGAGTTGTCGTTCATTGCTAAGACACTAGCTTTCTAGCCTACAGATTTTTCAACCGCAACAAACGAACCAACCAACCTATCCTATCCTATCTGAATACTACTACAGACAGGAGCTACAGACTAGCACAGACAGACGGTGAATAGCACTGGTGCATTACTATTCAGGATTCATGTAAATTTCAGGTATCCATTAAAGGTACAAAACATTGACAGAAACAATCAGGGGGCCATGCATACATAGGCTGCTGAGCAACATCTTTCATTTACACCTCTATCTATTATCTAACAAGTAAACTAAAAAGTAGCTTGTGACATAGAAAAATCATTCCTGTAAAAATCAGTGTCTCGGCAGCCTAGCTGAGGAAACTGTGTAGACACCCTCAAGTTGTAGTCTTATAGAGGCGTAGCTGTTAGACCATCTTTCGACAGCGCGTGTTTGATGATGCATTTCTAGATAAGGTGCCTCTGAATTGAACTACTTGACAATATTCAGAAGATACATACTGTCAGATTTTTTTCCCAAGAAGATTTACTGCTGTACTCTCATGAAGAAACTACAGAACACAACTTCATGTAGTCCAAGCATGCTAAATCCAGGTACACGCTCGGTTATGGAGAAATTTGGCAAGGAGGCTGCACCAAAAAATAATCATAGACCGAACCTAACCTAGAAATTTTATTTGCAATCTCACTCCGTACAGAATCAATCATCCTTCTATTCATTTCCCAGGAAATCCGTGGGAATTTAGGCCTAGCTAATCCTAAGCTTCTGGAGTAGAACGCATAGCAGAATCATGGAGACGGATCAAAAAAAATCTCTACTCCCTGCCAACTTAAATCATTGCCCACCAGCATCAAGCAGGGCAAAACTAACAGCACATCTTGAATTCACGAAGAGAAAGCACTACGTCTCAGCATCGAGCTATGGACTGCACAAATCAGAAAAATCACGGGCGCGGCACCGGCCGCTGCTGCTCCCTTCCCTCCCACCGCACGCGGCGTCCACGCACCTCCGTCCTCGAGCTCCGTCGCGGAGGCGGCGACACCAAGAAAACCTAGGGAGGAGGGGAAAAGGGGAGGAGGCGCGAGGAATCACCGGGGACCAGTCGCCGGAGGAGTACCTCGACGCCGCCGTTGTGATTTGTGCGTTCTTTCCCCACCGCCGTCGCCTTTCCCCGCCGCCGTCGCCGCCATCGCCGCCGTTGCCTCGCCTCGTCTCCCCTTTTCACGAGCCAATACACGGGGTCGACCTCGTGGTTGAGAAAACCGGAGGGTGAAGCTTACCAGGTCGGGAAGATCTGGGATGGGCCGGAATGTTACCTTAAAAAAACAGAGAAGTAAACGGGCCATCCGGTAACTTTCGGGATTCGATCGTGGACCGGTATTTTACCCTCCCAACCCCAAAAATACCAGACAAGTAAACAAAGCCTTAACGAATCTGCCGCCTGCCCGTGAAATCCTGCGCTGTAGCCTGTAGATGGGGATTAGTTAACGCTTGGCAAACCATGTTAGGCAAAGAGCGAATTATTAGGAGCTTCGTCAATGCTTGATGCTGTCCTCGGTGTGCTCATGGTGGGAGACCCGGAGACCAGCCTATCTGTTGATAACATGTATGTTCAGTTATTTGATGCGGGTTTTAAATGGTTGTAGGATTGGGACTTACCAAGTTGGAAAATCCGATGCCCAATTGGTCTCTTGTAGTTGTAGTACCCAGGGTTATGTGATTTACTAAAATCATTAGATGGTCAACTCGCTCTGGAATGTCCACTCGGAACACAGAGAAATTCATTCGGCTAATATGATCTGTTTATGTATTGTTCACAAACGCAAAATGCTCAAGTCAGCTATTCGTGGCTGTTGTCTTGTCATTGTGAAACACGCTCTTCAATGTTCGCAATTCTGTTATTCTGTTCTGTTAATTATATCTGATGAGCAATTAGAGCTTATAGTTCTCATTCTGATGATTATTCATGGTCATATATATACCTAGGGATGCGAAAGAGAGGTTGCTGAGGCTGCAACCGAAGAACAGAAAAAAAAATGATAGCATGATGAGCCTATCTGTTGAACTGGTGGCGATGTAGCATGTGTGTTCAGTTAGTTGATGCGATTTTTAAATGGTTGTAGGATTGGGACTTACCAAATTGGAAAATCCGATGCCCAATTGGTCTCTTGTAGTTGTACTACCCAAGGTTATGTGATTTACTAAAATCATTAGATGGTCAATTCACTCTAAAATGTCTACTAGGAACACAGAAATTCATTCGGTTAACATTAATCTATTTATGTACTGTTCACAAACGCGAAATGTTCAAGTCAGCTATTTTTTGGCTGTTGTCTTGTCATCATTGTTAAATACTCTCTTCAATGTTCACAATTCTGTTATTCTGTTCCGTTAATTATGTCCAATGAGCAATTAGAGCTTATAGTTCTGATTCCGATGATTATTCATGGCCATATATACCTAGGGATGTGAAAGAGAGGTTGCTGAGGCTGCAACCGAAGAACAGAAAAATGATAGCATGATGAGGCTATCTTGGGCCCTTGTCCATTCCAGGCAGACGGATGATGTGAACCGTGGAATTGGCATGATTGAAGGTCAGATATCTTTTCTGTTTGCATGGTTGAAGATCTACCTCTTGCAACATTATCATCTTACATTCACCATGTATTCTTCTCAACGATGTTTTGATCGACTTATTTGTTCTGCAGCTTCTCTCGATAAATCCACCAGCCCACTGCAGACTAGGGAAAAACTGTATCTGTTGGCTGTTGGGCACTTCAGAAATGGTAACTATGTAAGAAGCCGCCAACTTGCGGACCGTTGTTTGGAGGTATGGCTGCAATATTTCCACCTTCTGATTGCCTTATATAATTAATACTTTCTTGATGTCTAGTTAGTCTTTTTGCCTGCAAAAGGGAATGGAATATTTCACTGGTTTCATGTTAACTGCAAACCAAATTATTTGATTCCCTACCATACATGTTACCAGACACTAGTATTGTTTCTGTGCTCGACGACATTGTGTCAAGCCAAAATATTTGTTTCCTCTTAAGTTTCTGCAAGTCATTTCCAGAAAAGTCTGTGCAAATAAAGTAAACGTTAGCCATGCTGTCAAGCTTCTTGATTTTTATGATTTGGTCATTTTGCTTACTTAATCATCTTGAAAGTAATCTTACTGGATTTGCACCATCCAGTAAATCCCCCAACTGCCTAATTAATCTTTCTGTTGACCTGATATAACACTTGGTGATTGCAGTAGGATGAATCAACAATGAACATGTGTTGAAGCAGATATCAGTATTTGTCATTGTTATGCAAACAGTAAATTTCGTCCAGCTGGTTTTTGAATTCAATGACCGTTCTGTAACGTGTTTTATACTTTTCGTTCCACGCCTACCCTTGTCGAGTAATTCTTGCTAAACAAAGCTTATCAGCTGAAGATTGTCGCTATGCTTGTTCCTGATTCCTTGTGCTATTATTCTGCAAGACTTTTCTATGCTTGAGCCTAATGCCAAATTAGAATCTCTAGGCCTGGCATATTATGTATGTAGTTGAACATGCTATTGTTGGTTTTGCTTTGTATGCCAGACTTGTATGGTATTTGGAATGTTTATTTTGACATCCTAGAGTTAATATGCCTTTGTTGTCCAACTGGCCTATACACTGGAGTTGATTTGGGAGCTTAAATTTTAATTGGAACAAAACTGTGCAAAATGAAGATTGTCGGCTAATCCCAGGCCACATTGAAGACTACCATCTACATAGTGCATCCTAGCTGAATAGTGCATATTTTTTTCAACCTTGTAAGAATATTGTTGACTTTTGAACTTTTCCCTCCCTATCTAAAGTATTTTGACCCCTTCTTGTAGATTCAACCTGATTGGAGGCAGGCCTCATCTCTAAAGAAGGCAATAGAGGATAAGATTGCTAAAGGTGAGATAAAATTAATCAACAGTACTATCCTTTATCTTCCTTTGTTTGCTATTGACATGATGGATTGTTTTACAAATGGAACATCCTTTATCTTTTTCACATGTTCCTCAATCTTCACAAAAATGCTATGTGTGATTCATTTCATGTGTTGAAGTGACGATAGTAAACTCTGAGTAATTTATGCCGACTGATAATCCTGTTTCGTGCAGATGGTGTGATTGGCATAGGAATCGCCACAACTGCAGTTGGACTTATTGTTGGCGGCATCGCAGCTGCTCTTGCAAGAAGGAATTGAAATGTCATCTGCTTAGTGATGAATGAAGTAGGAGGCGTTTCGTTCTGTATTGTCAGTTGTTCTAATCTTAGTTCTGTATTATTTCTGTCGAATCATGTGCATAAGATGAGTTCACGATATCTAGCACTCTGTATCTTTGGATAATCAAATCGAGGTGGAAATAATACTGTCTCAAACTAGGTGCTGAATACACCAAATGAATTGTCACAGGTCTTATTTAACAACACTGACACTTCACTCTCTAGATTGCGAGCACATGATGATTCCATTCTATTCAATCAAGCGAGCAAAGTCACAAACAATATGCCATCGTCCCTGGATGGCTACCTCGAGCTTGTTGATCGATAATAATATTCATGGCTGCTCGGGCCCGATGAGTGCTAGCAGTATGGCCTGGTAGTACCCTGAAGTGTCGCCAACCACGTCCGCAGTAACTGTCGTCTTGTACCTCACCTTGTATTCCTCCTTCACCTTCTTCATGTCGACCTCAGCACGCGAGACGATCCCTCTTGTCAGGGATGACTCGTCCGTGCCAAGCCCGATGATTGAGGTCCGGATCACCTGAAAATAAAGGCAAACCATGAAGAAAATCAGAACTGAAGCAAGCCATTCCCAGACTATTGCTGATGAATCACAGAAATGGTTTGAGTGCTACCTCTGCAAAATGCTTCTCAGGCGATGTCAAGCACCAAACCGCAGTTTTCAACATTGCGGAGAGCTTGTCGTTGCTATTCCCTTCAAGAACCTGCGGATCAATGGCACACAAAAATCAGTTAAAGATATAGTAAGTATCATCGTACAGACAGTGCAATCTTCATGTGAAAAATCAAAATTAGCTGAATATTTGATTGCGTGCGTTGTCGAGGGCGACAGAAGGAGACCTCGTCGATGGCTTTGCCATGCTCTTGCTTGTAGCGCTCGAACGTGGCCTTGAGCTGCGGCTTGCTCCTAGAGCACACGATGCGCACCACGTCCCCGTGCAGCGCCTCCTTCTTGGTCACCACCGCGGCGTGCAGCTCGGCCGCCTCCGCCCTCGCCAGCTCGTCGTCGACATGCTCGCCGGCGTACCGGTACGAGCTCACCAGCCGCACCAAGAACTGCAACAGAGATACACGCACGCGCAAGATTCAATCCACGGCGACCACAAAGGAGGAAAAAAAAATGGATGCCAAGATCGGCACTGCACGACGCCTTGCCTGCCTGAGGGGATCCTTGTAGAGCGCGCAGGCGGCCACGTCCTCCTCGAGCGACGAGTCGTATGCGGAGCAGTAGGCCTTCCTGACGGCGACGAGGTGGTCCGGCGAGGACGCGCAGGCTACCTCGATGAGCGGCCAGGCGTGACGCTCGCCGGCCTTCTTCCTCAGGGCCTTGTAGGCCAGCTTGGCGTCCCGCGCCGCCGGGTCCATCGCCCACAGCGTCATCGCGCCCTGAGCAGCGAGCAAAGATTGTCAGTTTGTCACTAGATCAAGAAGAAGATGAGGTCGCAACTCGCAACGGAGGAGATTATTACCTTGAAGTGGCTGGAGAGCTCGGCCTGGAGCCTGCTGAGGAGGGTCTCGTCGTAGAGGCCCTCGTAGGCCACGGCAATCTCCCCGCGCTGCGCTGCCGTCCGGTGGCCTAGTATCTCGATCAGCGCCTTCTCGTCCGTCCCCCATCCTATTCCCCAGAATTTTCGGTTCAGCACAAATTCTTCATCGGAGCTCGTCTTATACTACTTGATTAGAGACAACGAGAAGAATTGTCCTAATTTCTCTCCCCTCAAACAAGAACAGTGACTTCAACATTAACCACTACAGTGACTGTACAAAGAACTGACCAGAAGAGCTAACACACTTTTTACACAATCCAGTGACTAATAAGTTTCTTAGGATACAAATAAACAAACACAAATCTTCAACAATAATGCACAGAAACTTGAAAAATAATAATACCTTGTACTGCTTTTCTTATGTTCTCTGCATCTTCAGTCGGGGAAGGGACCGGGTCCGGGACCGAGATGGAAGCCATGGAGGCCACAGGTGCTGCTTCTTCTTCCTCCTCGTGTCCTGGAGCCGAGGCGGAGTCGAAGTGGGGGAAGAGGAGATTGAGAGGAGGGATGTTATGGATGCACTCGAGGCAGGAGCACCAGCAACACATGGCACGCTACCACAGAGACAGGGTTGAAAGCTTCGCCTGCCTGCGATGAGCTTTTGCCTAATTATTTCCAGGTGTGTTTCGCGTGCGTGTTTGATTGTGTTTTCCCGGTTCATTTTCAGCTTCTTAGAGACGAGTTCTGATGGATTTCGACTCATAATTGATAGCCTTTGGCGTATTAGGCCAGTGGGAGTGTTATGTTGTTCTACACCTCACAGCTCATACTGGTGTATTTTGTGGGTTGCTGTATGTTAATGACTTAATTAACATTAAAGAGGTAATAAAGTTGTATATTCTTGAAAAAGTTAACCCATACACTAATGATTTTCCTTTTCACCCATACAGATAAATCATGTGTTTAAGGATTGCCTGATTTGTTTTCAGATTTGAAGTCAGCAGAAGCCAATAAATTCTTACCCATTGACACTCTTTAACTATTTTCCATACTCGTCTATATCCTCTTGTGAATATAAAATTTCCTACAACAGCAGAATACACACACTAGCATAAAAAAAAGGAAAACAAACTAACCAAACAAATACGCGCCAGGTAGGGGTCGAACCTACGACTTTCCGCTTAGGAAACGGACGCTCTATCCACTGAGCTACAGGCGCTTGGATGTACGAAATCTTCCATTTTTACTTCACAATGCAGATTTACTGTTTTTAGCCTTAATGGCAAGCACTCTGCCTTTGCAAAAATGTGCAATAAACAGAACAATCAAGAATTTACAGGAATTATGAAAGCAAGAGCTCAATGAGTTCCTTCGTCCTATAATCTGTTCTTACATAAATTTTTATTTCCAGCTTGAGGGAACTACTAACATGCGGAAAGATAGCATGTGCAACAACAAAGGTGTTCAGCAATAACAATTGTCAGGACAGAGAAGAAGTTACAGTATAGTATTGCTTTTTTTTTTGCGAATAATAGTATAGTATTTCTTTTAAAAAGGAAAGCATGCACATTTTCATAAAAGCTAAATTTTAGAAACACATGGCATTGCTTAACCTGTAAGTTTTCTTCTACTGCATCTTGTCTAAAAAGACACCGTCTCCAGTATGAAAATATCTGTAATATGTTTACACTTTAGCCCATCATTTAAAATAACAAGAAGCGGCATGGCATCCAGGATAAATATATTTAGAAACCCTTTCAAAAGTGGAGGGATTTGCCTGCACGTTCCATACCACGTTTCACACAGCATTTCAAGTCTCTTTTGCTTTCTGTGTGAAACCCATACTGTTTCATGTTCTTCTCTTACTTTGTTAAATTCTTTCTTTCAGCGGAAGCTGGTCGGGAGCCTTAGTAGCAGATAAAAAAATTAGGTCAGCTATCACAAATATATAAATACATAATTAAGCTACATCCAAACAACTGTGCCAAGTTATGTATTCCATTATTTCAAACAGAAACAAGAGAGGGACAGTTGGCAAGGGTTGAGCTGACTATAGAACTGCTTGCTTAAATATATTAGAGAAAACAAGTGTTCTCGCGGATCACACTGATCTGACTAAATAGTTTTGAATATGAACGTTGCGAAGAATGATTTGGTTGCCAACGCATAACCAGTCCGTTGGCAAGAGATGCATGGACAACTGGCTATGTGGAAAATGCCCAGGTTTAGTTTGTGCAAACAAATCAACAACCACATCTGAAACTACTGTATTGTAGCCAAATAGGCTGTGCTACTATTGAAAAGGCACCCAATATTCAGGGATAACAATTAGTTAATCTTTTTTCCCGGTAACAATTAGTTGATCTGAACCACGTTAGTTGTCTCTAGATGTTAGGATACATATCTATGATAGTAAACGCTGAAAGATTTGCTTGTCACTAAAGATGACGACGAGGTGAACGAGCAAAACTACATGATATTATTTCCGAAGTAATTGCAAAAATTAGTTTGGAGAGCAGAAACCGTTCATCAACTATGTTTATAATACTTCCAATTTCCAACACGGCCATTTCTGCAGTAACTGCGGAACTGATCGTCCCTGGAAGGCCAAAATTGTCTGATCCACTAATCGATCTTTTTTTTTCGTCCCTCCGTAGCCAGAAACAGGATGTATACACTATTGTGAAGTTCTGCTTGATTTGAGACCAAGAAGCCAAACATAAGAAGCTACATATCCATTTCTGCTGATCAGTGACCTTATAACAGACACTCGAAACAGAAGTTGTGTCCCGGTCTCCCGGAACAGCCTTAAATTGAATAAGACATAAACCAACCATGCATGATTTGATGCAAATAATGATGATGTTGGTGGCAACGATAAGGATGACAGCGTGGATTGCAAGGTTTACTTACTACTTGTGCAGTGTATTGCTATCATATTAATAGTATTTATCATCTTCGATTTTTGAGAAAAAAACTTGGTAACTATCTCACCTCTTCGAAGAAGTTGCAAATGACTCGCACATTATTACTTTGAGAAACAAAATCAGAATAATTTACCTCTCTGGCCATATATTTGACATGAAAATTTCTTTTTATGGAAATTGACACGAGAATTCTGAATGCATTGAATTTACAAAGGTAATTTCTTGAAGTGACAACTCAAACTCATATATTTGACATGAAAATTCCTTTTTCTGGAAATTGACACGAGAACCATACAATTTTGCAATTTTAGGGGCAAGGATATTGAATGATATAAATAAATAATAATGACCATTTAATTGATACTCTTTCTAACAGATGGCTCGACTTGTTTCATTATTTGGATAACTTGATCTGAACATGTGATGTGTTTATACCACATCCATGGACCATGGTTACATGGGGCCTTCATGTGCAGCTGGTCTCCTAAAGGTTTCTCAATAATGGGGTTTCCTCTTGTTATTTATCTGCTCGAAATATTAGGTGAAGAACTAGCTGGTTCTACTAGCTAGCTGGTTTCTGTTGTAAAAAATAGAATTAACAGTAACTCTTCCTTGTAGTTGTACATATGTCCTCGCAAGTTGCATGTTATCACGAAAATGTAACTTTGACGTGATCGGTACAATGATAAGGGCAGGGCAGCTGACAATCATAGTGGTGGTCGTCTAAAATCAGCGCGTGTTCCACGATGCCAAGAGTACGCATCAGCTCATCACGTCGTGGGTTGTCACCTCATTTATCAGATGGGGAGGATTGTTGCATACGCGGATGTGTACCCATGTGTAAACCATTGACGAGAGCCATTCTTTGATTAGCTGGGCAAATCATATCAAAACATATATACTGAATTAGTTTGAAATACCAGCACTGCCCATAATTGCCTTCCCAAACACACGGTTTCCAGTATAAAGATGGTCCGCCAGGGAGGAGCCAGAGCACACAGCGATCCATCACCATCCTCTGCACCCATCGTCTTCTTCTCCGCATATCTTGGGTTAGTCAGAGACTCCGGGCGACAATGGCTGACGAAGTTCAGACGCTCACCAGGGCCTTCTCAGGTTTGCATCGACCAGGTTCCGTTTTGTGATCATTTGTTGTGAGTCGACATTGATTTTGCTGTGATTCCGAAACAATGAAGGTCTGGGAGGCCTGGGTGTGGACGAGCAGACGATGGTGACGGCGCTGGCGAAGTGGCGGAAGCAGCCGGAGAAGCGGTCCGGTTTCCGGAAGAGCTTCCCGGGTCTGTTCAAGGATCACGGCGTGATCGAGAAGGTCGAGGACGACTACATCCTGCACCTGACCGCGGAGTTCTCCCGGTTCAAGAACCTGATGGTGCTGTGGGCGATGCACCCGTGGGAGCGCGACGCCCGCCTCGCGCACCACGTCCTCCACCAGGCGCACCCCGCCGCCATCGTCGTGGAGATCGCCTGCACCAGGTCCGCCGAGGAGCTCCTCGGCGCGCGCAAGGCCTACATGGCGCTCTTCCACCACTCCCTCGAGGAGGACGTCGCGTACAGCGCCAAGGACAAGCCCTACTGCAGCGTAAGCTCCGCTTTCTTTGGATGCTGCTGATTAATGGCGGTTCTTCTTGGAAGCCAATGTGCGCGTCTGACTGATGATCTGTGAAATGTTGCAGCTGCTGGTGGGGCTGGTGAGCGCGTACCGGTACGAAGGGCCCAAGGTGAGCAGCGACACGGCGAAGGCGGAGGCCAAGGCGCTGGGCGCGGCGGTGAAGAGCGCCGGCGCCGCCGGCACCAAGCTGGTGGAGAACGACGAGGTGGTCAGGATCCTCAGCACCAGGAGCAAGCCCCACCTGGTGGAGACCTTCAAGCACTACAAGGAGCTGCACGGCAAGCACATCCTGGAGGACCTCGCGAGCGAGGAGACCCTGGGGGAGACCGTGCAGTGCCTGGCGACGCCGGAGGTGTACTTCAGCCAGGTGATGGAGGCGGCGCTGAGGGACGGCGCGGACAGCCACGGCAAGGAGGCCCTGTCGCGTGTGGCGGTGACACGGTCGGACGTGGACATGGACGGCATCAGGGCCGCCTACGAGGAGCAGTTCGGGACCAAGCTCGAGGACGCTGTCGCCGGCAAGGCCCATGGACAATTCAAGGACGCCCTCATCTCCCTCATCGCCGGCAAGTAAATTGCTTGATTCATTACGAACGGATCTTCTCACAAAAAAAGAAGAAGATTACGGACGGATCGACCGTGTTATTCTTCTTCTTCTTCTTGCGGTGGCACCGGCACGCCAGTTGTGGCACCCCGGCCGTGCGCGTGTTGATTTCTTTCGATATCTCATTTCTGTATGTGTTTTGTATGTTGATTGTTGAATTGTTGTCGATCGATCGAGCCTGTAACATATGCAGCTGAGGTTGGAACGTCACGGATGAATAAAATTGTAATCAATCGAGCATAAATAGTAGTTGAAGCAAAAGAGAGCATCAAGAGGCAAATTCAAAACAAATTTAAGTCTAACATGCTTCCTATGCATAGGAGTTTTGTAAATAAACAAGTTCATGAAGAAAAAAGTAACAAGCATAGGGAGATAGAACAAGTGTAGCTTCAAAATTTCAGCACATAGAGAGGTGTTTTAGTAACATGAAAACTTCTACAACCATATTTTCCTCTCTCATAATAATTTCCAGTGGCATCATGAACAAACTCAACAATATAAGTATCACATAAAACATTCTCATTCACATGCATAAAAGTATCATTACTCTCCACATAAGCATAATCAATTTTATTAGTTGTAGTGGGAGCAAATTCAACAAAGTAGCTATCATTATTATTCTCATCATAAAATATAGGAGGTATAGTATCATCATAATAAGCTTTATCCTCCATAGTAGGCGGCACCAAAAGACCAATATCATTATAATCATCATAAATAGGAGGCAAAGTATTATCAAAGTAAATTTTCTCCTCAATGCTTGGGGGACTAAAAATATCATGCTCATCAAAGCCAGCTTCCCCAAGCTTAGAATTTTCCATATCATTAGCAACAATGGTGTTCAAAGCGTTCATACTAATATGTTCCATGGGTTTTTAAATTTTCGCATCAAACCATCCGTGTCTTAAATCAGGAAATAGAATAAGAAGCTCATTGTCGTCCATTATACCAAACTAGTGTAAACAAGAAACAAAAAGATGCAATTGCAGGATCTAAAGGAAATAGCTTCGAGCACACACACAACGGTAACAGAAAAGTACTTTACCTGGACCGGAGTATGAGTGCCTTTTACCTTTCCTCCCCGGCAACGGCGCAGAAAAATAGCTTGATGTCTACGGTGCTTCTATTCTTGTAGACAGTGTTGGGCCTCCAAGAGCAGAGGTTTGTAGAACAGCAGCAAGCTTCCTTAAGTGGATCACCCAAGGTTTATCGAACTCGGGAGGAAGAGGTCAAAGATATCCCTCTCATGCAACTCTGCAACCACAAAGCAAGAAGTCTCTTGTGTCCCCACACACCTAATAGGTGCACTAGTTCGGCGAAGAGATAGTTAAATACAAGTGGTATGAATGAATATGAGCAGTAGTAACGGCGCCAGAAAAGTGCTTGCTGGCGTGCAGATGATGGTAGTAATATTGTAGGAAGTAAAGATGCAGTAAAAAAGTAAACAAGCTGCGATAGCATTATTTAGGAACAAGGCCTAGGGATCATACTTTCACTAGTGGACACTCTCAACATTGATCACATAATAGAATAAATAGATAGATGCTAGACTCTACACCCTCTTGTTGGATGATGAACACCACTAACTGTATAGGATTACACGAACCCTCAATGCCGGAGTTAACAAGCTCCACAATATTCAATATTCATGTTTAAGTAGCCTTAGAGTGCATGACAGATCAACATAACCAAACCAAGTACTAACATAGCATGCACACTGTCACCTTCACACTACGAAAGGAGGAATAGATCACATCAATACTATCATAGCAATAGTTAACTTCATAATCTACAAGAGATCACAATCATAGCCTACGCCAAGTACTACACGATGCACACACTGTCACCATTACACCGTGCAGGAGGAATAAACTAGTTTGATAACATCACTAGAGTAGCACACAGATAAATTATGATACAAAACACATTGCAATCATAAAGAGATATAAATAAGCACTTCACTATGCCATTCATAACAGTGAATAAGTATTCTGTGAAATATAGCCTAAGAGACCCACACGGTGCACACACTGTCACCTTTACACACGTGGGACAAGGAGTCTCCGGAGATCACATAAGTAAAATCCACTTGACTAGCATAATGACATCTAGATTACAAGCATCATCATATGAATCTCAATCATGTAAGGCAGCTCATGAGATTATTGTATTGAAGCACATAGGAGAGAGATTAACCACATAGCTACCGGTACAGCCCCGAGCCTCGATGGAGAACTACTCCCTCCTCATGGGAGATAGCAGCGTTGATGAAGATGGCGGTGGTGTCGATGGAGGAGCCTTCGGGGCACTTCCCCGTCCCGGCGGCGCACAGAGACTCCCTGTCCCCGGATCTTGGCTTCGCGATGGCGGCGGCTCTCCGTGGCTTTCCCGTATCGTGTTTAGGTCGGGGACCTTTATATAGGCGAAGAGGCGGCGTCGAAGGTCAACGAGGCGACGACACAATAGGGGCGGGCCCCCGGCCGCGCCGCCTACTGTTTGGTCTGTGGCCCCCTCCGGTGGCTCTCGGGTGTTCGGAAGCTTCATGCAATCCTAAGATGCTGGGCGTTGATTTCGTCCGATTCGAGAATATTTCCTTACTAGGATTTCTGAAACCAAAACAAGAGAAAACGGTCCTTCGGCATCTCGTCAATAGGTTAGTTCGACGCATAAATATGACATAAAGTATGCATAAAACATGTGATATCATCAATAATGTGGCATGGAACATAAGAAATTATCGATACGTCGGAGACGTATCATGTTCGTCTTGTCTGAAGTAAGGTGATTTATCATGATCAAATGGTTTGAGTATGCATATTGTTAGAGAAGAACATTGGGCCGCTAACTAAAGCCATGAATCATGGTGGAAGTTTCAGTTTGGACATTAATCCTCAATCTCTTATGAGAATATTATCTGTTGTTGAATGCTTATGCATGAAAGAGGAGTCCATTATCTGTTTTCTATGTTGTCCCGGTATGAATGTCCTTAGTTGAGATCTATCAAAAACGAGAAATCAAATGCGATTTATCTCCTTGGACCTTTGTACGGCGGCATAGAGGTACACCTTTGTGACACTTGGTTGAAACATATGTTATGCAATGATAATCCATGTAAATCCAAGCTAATTAGGACAAGGTGCGAGCACTATTGGTATTCTATGCATGAGGCTTGCAACTTATAGGATGTCTTATGCATAACACATATGAATTATTACTACCGTTGACAAAATTGTTTCTATGTTTTCAAAATAAAAGCTCTAGCACAAAAATAGTAATCCATGCTTCCCTCTGCGAAGGGCCCATTCTTTTACTTTATGTTGAGTCAGTTTACCTACTTCTTTCTATCTTAGAAGCAAACACTTGTGTCAACTGTGTGCATTGATTCCTACATACTTGCTTATTTCCATTCATCATATTACTTTGTGTTGACAATTATCCATGAGATATACATGTTGAAGTTGAAAGCAACTGAAACTTATATCTTCCTTTGTGTTGCTTCAAAACTTTCTACTAAGAATTTATTGCTTTATGAGTTAACTCCTATGCAAGTCTTATTGATGCTTGTCTTGAAAATACTATTCATGAAAAGTCTTTGCTATATGATCAGTTGTTTAGTCATTGTCTTTACCATTGCTTCGAATCACTTCATTCATCTCATATGCTTTACAATAGTATCGATCAAAATTATGATAGCAGCATGTCACTTCAGAAATTATCCTTGTTATCGTTTACCTACTCGAGGCGAGTAAGAACTAAGCTTGGGGATGCTTGATACGTCTCAAACGTATCTATAATTTATTATGTTCCATGCTAGTTTTATGACAATACTCACATGTTTTATACACACTTTACATCATTTATATGCATTTTCCGGCACTAACCTATTAACGAGATGCCGAAGGGTTCTGTTTTGTGCTGTTTTTGGTTTTAAATCCTACAGAAATATTCTCGGAATTGGACGAAGCGAACGCCCGGGTCTTATTTTTCACGGAGATTCCAGAAGACCGAGAGGATACGAAGTGGGGCCACGAGGCGCCTAACCATAGGGCGGCGCGGCCAAGGAGGGCCCGCGCCGGCCTATGGTGTGGGGCCCCGTGCCTCCTCCGACTCGCCTTCCGCCTACTTAAACTCTCCGTCGCGAAAACCCTATTACCGAGAGCCACGATACGGAAAAGTTCCAGAGACGCCGCCGCCGCCAATCCCATCTCGGGGGATTCAGGAGATCGCCTCCGACACCCTGCCGAAGAGGGGAATCATCACCGGAGGGCTCTACATCACCATGCCCGCCTCCGGATTGATGCGTGAGTAGTTCATCCTTGGACTATGAGTCCATAGGAGTAGCTAGATGGTTGTCTTCTCCTCTTGTGCTATCATGTTTAGATCTTGTGAGCTGCCTATCATGATCAAGATCGTCTATTTGTAATGCTACATGTTGTGTTTGTTGGGATCCG
>JAUUTY010000192.1:0-202163 GCA_030979885.1 Lolium multiflorum | reverse complement strand
CCTATTGGAGTGACAATGACACTTGAACCATGACGATATTGAGTTGCGTTAAATACGATTGAATGTCAACTCATATACACTCTTCCGTAGTAATCAAAGTTGTTGGCTCCTTTGGTGAAGACCCCAGTATTTGTCGTTTTGGGCCCTTCTAGTGCGTCTCTGTGTGGAAGCGAAACCCATTCATCATACTTCTCATACTTGGTCACCTCGGCTACAACCTTGGGAAACACATTTCAACTCATCCTCTGTCATATCAACGTTTCTCTCACGGACCTACAAGAACATTTCAAATTTGTTGTGTGCATTAGTTACGTGTAATAAGAGGGACAAGTCACATGTTGCAATGTAAGAGGAAAGGTTAGAAATTACTTTTTCCATGAACCATGTCACAAAGTTTTTATTAATTCCAGGAGCACCCTCTTTCAGTAGAGTGTCCATCTCCGAGGGTTCGGGCAATTCATCATACGACCACATTTCATCCGTGAATTTGCTGAAAGGAGAAAATAAGCATTAGCGAGACGAGGTTACTAGCTGCAAAGTAATTTGTTCACCATTTTACCTTACGAATGGGATCACTTCCTCCATGTTCATAAGCCCATATAGCATTATACAATCCTTCTCTTCGTTCTCCAATTTATATTTTGTTCCTTTACCAGCCTTGCCACCGGGGAATAGGTTTAGCTTGGGGTCATTCTCGGACACGTCGACATTGTAACGGGTGACCGGGTTATGCTGAGTGGGAACATCATCGGGATAGTACGTTGTCGCGGCATCTGCCATCTCCCGAAGGCATATTGCCTCAGCTATGCATGCTTCAATCTTGTCATTGTTTCCAGTTATCTTTCGAATATACTTAAACTCTCTCTCAATACAGAACTGCCAACGCACCGGGCCACCCAAGAGTGCCACGTTGGCGAGTGCACAATGAGATGTGCCATCGGAGTAAAGCAGGCGGAAATATCATCTCCAAATTGCATAGCAACTCCGTGTTGTAGCTTTGCAATAACCTTGGGACATACACTTAGCACGAGCGTACGGAAAAATGGCTCATTGCGCAAGCACTGCTTGGTTTATCGGGATATCTGCAGTCGAAGCATCACCGCGCAGGCCGCAGTCCATATATGATAGTCGTGACTATTGAGCCCGGTGACTTTTCCGGTCGAAAGATTCCCTTACTCATATTCGAGCAATAACCATGAGGGAACATCACGACGTATTTGAGCCACGCGAATGCCTCCTTCTTTTGGATGGAATCAAGGCGAAGTTGGCATGTGTGAACCAATTCTTTTGACCGGCCAATAGGGCCTTCATGTGTAATTTTTCCCTATCACGGAGGATCTCAACATCGACTCTAGCCCTGACATTATCCTTTGACTTCCAGGGAATGTTCAGGCATATGAAAGAAGGACCCCGTGACATTCTTTACGGTGTGCATCACATCGATGTTATGGGGAAGTTCGCGAGCTCCTTGTAATACTCGAGCTTCGTTAAGGCAGCCTCGTGAGTCCAGTTGTGCGCTACACCATATCCCTCAAATTGATGGCAGTTGGCGTCGCTGCCGGCGAGAGCATGTAGCTCGGCTTCAACAAGTTTACCATCAAACTTTCACATCTTTTTTTCATGCACAACTTTGCCCTTCTTGAAGTTCTTTTTGTCTTCTCTAAAGGGATGTATCCTTTTGAGGAACTGTCGATTCGTGTCAAACGCAACATACTTGCGACCCTTCTGTAGCCAAAGGAACTCAAGCCGGTGTCTGCACACTGGGCATGGCCACTTACCAGCTGTACACCATCCGCATGTTAGGGCGTACCCGGGCATGTCATGCATGGTATACTGCAACCAAACTTTCATGTAGAAGTTTGTCTTCGTTGCTCGGTCATACGTCAGTGTCCCGTGGTGCCAAGAGTGGTTCAAATCTTCCACAATCAGTTGCATGTAGACACTCAAATTCTTTCCCGGGTAATCAGGGCCTGGAATAATCATCGACAGAAACATGGTCTTCCTCGTCACTAGGACTCCGGGAGGGAGATTGAGCGGAATAACAAACTGCAGCAACGCCAATTGGCGGTCGACATACCATATGGATTGAAGCCATCGTACTATCGCAATTCGGCATTCCGAGCCTTGGCACCTGCCCTCGGGCGATTTCCTATCAGTTTTTCCATCACCAGTACCATCGGATGGATGTCCCGTCTTCAAGCTTTGTTTTCGTCCCCGAATCTCTTCTCATGCTTGTGCCACGTCATCGTTTGTTGTCTCCTGCGTGCATGTAAAGCATTTAGTTCTTTTTATGAATGGGAAGTATCGAGAAGAATCGACTGCGGTGGCTTGCCTCACTGACCATCCTTTCCCGTCACCTGCGCATACCCTGGGCCCCACTTTACCCGGATGGGACAGTACTTGTCCTCCGCAACCTGTCTCCAAAATAGAACGCGGCCTTTGGGACAACAGTCTATCCTTCGATAATCCATGTTGAGGTCTTTCATCATTCTCCTCGTCGCGTGCAGGCTTTGAGGCGGACAATGATCTTTGGGCAACATGTTACCAATTGTTTTCAGATTTGCTTTGAAGCCCTCACGGGTGGTGTTGTACCGGGTCTTGTCGGCTAGACATTGGAAGATGGCATCGAGCTGAGAAAATCGTGGCGCCCTCGTACAGAGGCTTCTTAGCCGCGGCAATCAATATCATAGAAGGCATTCGCGGTTGGCTCTTGCAGTTCCTCCCGGTTACGGGGTTCCCTCCGATTACGGCGGCGCCTCCGGTTAGAGTGGCGAATCCGGGACATCGGCATGGAGCGAGATCATCCTAGTCTCTAATTCCATCATTTTCATTTGCCGTTGGTATTTGCCGCATCACCTCGCCTCATCGCTTTTGGCGCTCATCAAAGTCGATTTCCGTGACGTACCCATGCATATACCCATATTGGAGAAGGTGTCTAACATTTCATCCTTCCCACGACGTTGACGCATCACGCAGCGAACACAGGGGCAAAGTGCCCGAACCAGCCCCTTTGTACCACGCGCTAACTCATGCACTAGAAAATGGGTCTTCCTTGTCCACTCATCTGTTTTCTCAGTCGCACTAACACACTCATTGTACATCCATCCATTATCAGCCATCCTCTGCTTTATTGGGAGCCAAACCACAGACATAGCATTTATATCAAATAGGAAATTAAATGCATCATATTTTATTTATTTCTGAGGCAGCTTGCTGTCCATCAACCTACATCTCTACTAGGTGGGCTCATAGCAGCCGCCGGATCCGTAGTTAGCTACGTTCTCCATACTCTACCGGTCAAGTCAGAATTTGACAGCACACTCCCCTTTTGCTCTCCGTCTACAAATCTCGGCAAAAAAGCAGAGAGGATGTACATCCGGAGAACAACGGGAGCGCCGCCGAATCCTGACTCGGACAGATGGGGGGAAAATATAGACAACTACGCATCCGCCGACTGTCCAGTAAATGCCGCAAGCGTTACGGTTCAAAATATACTGACCCCTAATGCATATTTATCCGCGTAGCAGCTCGCGGACGGGAAGTGACACCTAGGTTACGCAACTAGACTTGGAGAAATGAATCTAGTGACATAAGAAAATGCGGAAGGGAGAGGCGATGTTTAGCTCGCCCCCTCGTTTGTAAGAAGTAGTCCAACAACAGTGTCGATGTCGCGAACGTCGAAGCGTCAAGGTCGGGATAAATCACGCCGGAGAGTGCTCATGACGGCGGTCACGGCACTGGCCTATTTATATTTCAATCAAAACAAATTGACAATATTAGAAAAATTCACATTTGAATTTCTATTTTTATTTCCGTTTTAGTTCTTTTTATATTTCCATTTCTTTATTAGAACAAATTCACAAATTCTATTCTATTTCTTTTTTCATTCAACATTTCCATTTTATTTGTATTCTATCCTATTTCTATTTTGATTTCTATTCTATTTCTATTTATATTCTATTCAACAAATCCTATTACAATTAATACAAAATTGGTAAAAAAAGAAGGAAGATGCATACCTTTGGCCGGCCAGGGGTAGGCTCGGGGGAGGAGGAGGACGGCGGGGAAGCCGGCAGCTGGAGGCCGGCGCGCAGCAGGGCGGCGACGAGGAGGGGGAGCAGCTCGGACGGGGGCTCGGGGTGGAGGTGGAGGCCGGCGCGGGCGGCGACGAGGAGGGGGCTCCTGCTGGCGGCAGCGCGGGAGAGGGGGGGAGGTGGAGGGGAGATCGGGGGTGGCGACGGAGGCGCGGTGGGCTACGGTGGGGCTGGCGGCGCGGTGGGCTGCGACGGGTGGCGGCGGAGGCACGGGCAGCGACGCGGCTCGGGAAGGAGGTGGGGAGATGGGTTTGGCGGCGCGGTCGATCTGGTAGGGTTAGGTCGGGACCTGGTCTGGCTCGACCAGCCGGCGCGGGCGCTCTATGCCGAGGGCCGGCTATATGCCGAGGGTGGCCCTCGGCACAGCATTTTAATCTTTTTTTTTCTCTTACTTTTTTCCTTATTTTTTGTTTTTTCTCTTACTTATTTTTCTGACTACATTATACTAACATATATATAATAATAGGTTCATATAAATTTTTTGACGGCGTCGACGTTAAATCGACCGCGCGGTCCACCTTTGAGCGTACGGTCTACCCCACCACATGTCTTGCCTAAGTGTAGTAACCCCTGTCAGGAAAGCCAGGACACGCACAGGGGGGTAGCCTTGGTTATAAAACCATCTCAAATCACTTTTTTTTGCATTCCATGTGGACACACACAAGTTTGAGGGCAAATCATAACAAATGTTCGATTTCTAACGAAACCCTAGTTTTGTTGACCGCGCGGTCTACCCCTTTGGCTTCATCCCATCGGGGGTCCCCAGGTCGGCATATGCTGTAATTTGAACTTGGTTAGGTCATAGGTACATGTGAAACAAGTATCATCCCATATGATCTCAAGTTTCTCTTCGGTTCAACTCCGGGAGTTCCCCCTATGCATGCATAATGTTTTGCCTAAGTGTAGTAACCTGTCGAAGCGGACACACCAGAGAGGTAGACTTGGATATAAAACCATCTCAAATCACTTTTGTGCATTCCATGTGGACACACACAAGTTTTGAGGCCATTCCCTAGATCCAGATGCTCGATTTCCAGAAGCGAAACCTAGTTGCGTTGACCGCGCGGTCACCCCTTTGTTGCGTCCATCGGGTCCCAGGTGGGCATATGCCTCCATTAGCTTGTGTAGGTCATAGGTACATGTGGAAACAAGGATCATCACATATGATCTCAAGTTTCTCTCAGGTTCAACTCCGGGGGAGTTCCCCCTATACATGCATAATACACTAAGTGTAGTAACCACTGTCCGTAGGACACGCTTTTGAGAAGTAGTATGGATATAAAACCATCTCAAATCACTTTTGTGCATTCATGTGGACACACACACAAGTTTTGGGGCCATTCCTAGATCCGATGCTCGATTTCCGGCGAAACCCTAGTTCCATTGACCGCGCGGTCTACCCCTTTGGTACGTCCATACGTGGGTCACACCGGTGGCTATGTGCCTCCATTTGAACTTGTTTAGGTCATAGGTACATGTGGAAACAGGATCATCACATATGATCTCAAGTTTCTCTCCGGTTCAACTCGAAGGGAGTTCCCCCATACATGCATAAGCTGCCTAAGTGTAGTAACCCCATGTCCGAGAAGCCGGACACACCTCGGGGATAGCCTTGGATATAAAACCATCTCAAATCAATTTTGTGCATTCCATGTGGACACACACAGGATTTTGAGCCATTTCCTAGATCCGATGCTCGATTTCAGGATGAAACCCTAGTTCTATTGACCGCGCGGTCCTGCACCCCTTTGTTGCATCCCTTAAAATCCACAGTGGGCATATGCCTGCATTTGAGCTTGGTTAGGTCCTTGGGTACATGTGGAAACAAGGATCATCCCATATGATCTCAAGTTTCTCTCTAGGTTCAACCTCCGAAGGTTCCTATACATGCATAAATACTGCTAAGTGTAACCTGCTGTCCAGAGCGGACACACAGGGGGTAGCCTTGGATATAAAACCATCTCAAATCAGTTTTGTGCATTCCCATGTGGACACACACAAGTTTTGGGGCCATTCCTAGATCCGATGCTCGATTTCCGACGAAACCCTAGTTACGACGACCGCGCGGTCTACCTTTAGCACATCCCTTCGAGGAGGTCCCCGGTGGGCATGTACCTCCATTTGAGCTTGGTTAGGTCATGGGTACATGGAAACGAGGATCATCCCATATGATCTCAAGTTTATATCGGTTCAACTCCGGGAGTTACACCTATACATGCAATGCTGCCTAGTGCTGTAGTAACCCCTTTGTCAGAAATAGGACACACACAGAGGTAGCCTTGGATATAAAACCATCTCAAATCAGTTTTGTGCATTCCATGTGGACACACACAAGTTTTGGGGCCATTCCTAGATCCGATGCTCGATTTCCGATGAAACCCTATTTAATTTACTTGAGCTTGCAGTTATGTGATGACCCACAAGTATAGGGGATCGCAATAGTCTTCGAGGGAAGTAAAACCCAATTTATTGATTCGACACAAGGGGAGCCAAAGAAATGCCCGAAAGCCTTAACATGAGTTGTCAATTCAACTACTTTTGGAAACAGAGACTTGCTCGCAAGGTTTATCGATAATGCGAGTTTATAACGGTAGCATTAGTGGAATAGCAATGACGGTGTTAACGAGCTTGACGGTGGTGATTTTACAATGGCTCACTGATTAAAATCATGGGCACGGAGACGGATATTGAGCGTTGCATGGATGAGAAGAAACTCATGTAACAATCATAGCAGGGCATTTGGAGATAATAATAAAACAGTGTCCAAGTACTAATCAATCAATAGGCATGTGTTTCCAATTATAGTCGTACGTGCTGCAATGAGAAACTTGCACAACATCTTTTGTCCTACCGGTCGGTGGCCACGCCATCAGGAAACTACTGGATATTAGGTACTCCTTTTAATAGAGGCCGGAGACGAAAGCATTAACACTCCGTGGGCTACATACTTGATCCTCATCCTCTCGTCTCCGGTTGTCCCAATTTACATCCTTAGGGCCGTTGGTTCGGCAGCGACATGTGTATACAACTTCAAGGTAAGATCATAAACAACGAATATCTTCATGAATCAATAACATGTTCAGATCTGAGATCATGGCTCTACTCGGGCCTTAGTGACAAGCATTAAGCATAACAAGTTGCAACAATATCATAAAAGTGACATCTACGGATACTAGGCACTATGCCCTAACAATCTTATGACTATTACATGACCAATCTCATCCAATCCCTACCATCCCCTTCAGCCTGCAGCGGGGGAATTACTCACACATGGATGGGGAAACATGGCTGGTCGATGGAGAGGCGTTGGCGGTGATGATGGCGGCGATGATCTCCTCAATTCCCGTCCCGTGCGGAGGTGCCAGACGGAGCCGGCTCTGAGACGGAGTTTCGCGATGTGGCGGCGTTCTGGAGGGTTTCTGGCGACTTCGACTTCTCTTCGTGCGTTTTTAGGTCGAGGCCAATAAGTAGTCCGAAGGAGAGCGTCGGGGCGCCCGAGGGGCCACACCATAGGGCCGCGGGCCCCCCCGCGCAGCCTTATGGTGTGGGGCCCTCGGGCCTCCGCGATTTGTCCTTCTGGCTCCGTCGATATTCTGGGAAAATAGGGCCTTGTCAAATCCCGAGGTTTCACAGAAAGTTGGTTCGCACAAAAAGCAGAGACACCAAAACGATTCTGAAAACGAGCGTTAGTCCGTGTTAGTTGCATCAAAATACACAAATTAAGAGGAGAAACAATAGCAAAAGTGTTCGGAAAGTAGATACGTTTGGACGTATCAACTCCCCCAAGCTTAGCTTATTGCTTGTCCTCAAGCAATTCAGTTAACAACTGAGCGATAAAAGAACATTCACGAACACATTGTTCATATGATGTATATATTCTCATGATATGGCTAATACTTAAGCAATTCATAATAAGATACATGCAAATAAGATCATCTACTAGCTATATCATGGTGAAGTACCAACAATTAATAATAATAAGCATCATGTATATAAGGAGGATTGCAATGTTCATAAATGAGTATGATAGAGTGGTATCACAAAGCGCTTGCTTGTATTTGATCGGCAAAACATAAATGCCGGGCACCTCCGGAGTTCATAGAAAGACTAGAAGTAGTGATTGTCAAAGACAAAAGCATCAAAGTTATACCACAATCAATCATATTTTGAGACAAGCATATTATACTAAGAATGGCAGGTTGTGCTCTCAAGAAAGTGCTCGAAAGGATGGAGACACAACATAAGAAGTAAAAGATTGACCCTGGGAAGCAGGGGTTAACATGCGCTAGAGCTTTTCATTTATAAAGCCAGAGGTAAAATTATTTTGAGAGGTGTTTGTTATTTGTCAATGAATGGTAATAGGTACACCAACTACCTCGCCAACCGGACTTTCAGGAGCGGCTCCATGAATTATTTGCATGTTTTTGTGGCACTCCTTCCAACCTTTCTTACACAAACCATGGCTAACCGAATCCTCGGGTGCCTGCCAACAATCACATACCTTGAAGGAGTGCCTTTATTTTAGTTTTATTATGATGATGACACTCCGCCCAACCTTTGCTTACACAAGCCATGGCTAACCGAATCCTTCGGGTGCCGTCCAACAATCACAAACCACGGAGGAGTGTCTATTTAAGTTAATTAATTCGGGACTGGGAATCCCATTGCCAGCTCTTTTTGCAAAATTATTGGATAAGCGGATGTGCCACTAGTCCATATGGGAGTCCGTCAAAAGTAAATGACAAGGTTGAAAGTGAAACACCACATACTTCCTCATGAGCTATGAAACATTAACACAAATTGAGAAGCATTTTGAAGGTTTAAAGGTAACGCATGAGAATTTACTTGGAATGGTTTGAAATGCCATGCATAGGTATTTATGGTGGACACTTTGGAACAACTTGGTTTTCAGGTGTTTGGAAGCAAGAGCAGCGTTCCCGCTCAGTACAAGTGAAGGCTAGCAAAAGACTAGGGAGCGACAAATCAGGAGAGCAGTAACCATCATAATCATGCTTGCGGCAAAATAAATTAGCGGAGGCATAAAGTGATATAAGAACTCTGAAGCAATGTAAATCATGGAGGGCTTAATTGACTTTGTTCAGTCCTTATGCATGCGTGAGCATGTGCCAAATTGGTATAAATGAATTATTCAGAGGAGGATACCACAATATCATATCTATCTATGAATAAAACAATGCAAGCAAACATCCATGATATGCTACTCATATTAATAAATTGGAGCTAAACATGAGAGATCATGAACTACCAGACTTTCTTAAATGACATATACCTCACATGAACCAACTAAGCATGCTCACATGGATGAGTATATGTACAAAAATGAAAACAAATAGAGTTCATACCAGCCTCTCACCACAATCCAATTGTCGTAGGTCGTCATTATTGCCTTTCACTTGTGTAGCTTGGATAATATGAAATGAAAACCATGCTCCAGCCATCGAAGACCATTGAACTCATAATGAACTTTACAAACCAAGAAGAGCAGCAAATATTTTTGGTGTTTTCGAATTGGAAACAAGAACAAAAGAAAACAAGCAAACAAAACAAAATCTTTTTGGGTTTTCTTATAGCAAACTAGCAATAGCAAATAAAACGAGATACAAATGCAGAAACCAAGATAAACAAATGGTGAAGAGAAACAACAGAAATATTTTGGTCTTTTTGTGTTTGGAAAAAAAGAAACAAAAGTGAAAACAGAAATAGCAAACTAAAAGAAACACGGAAGCGAGATGGCAGAAATCTGCAAAACCTGACACAGCAATACAGAAATCGATTTTTACAAAATCTTACGTTTGCTCAGCTCGAAAAGTGTTCAACTAATGAAGAGTTAGATAACAACCTGGCGAACCTGTACAAAAATTGACTCAAAATAACGTTCTGCGCGCACGAATTTTTCTAGTAACAGTCTAGAATCGGTTTCAGGCAGCACTTCCCCAAATGTCATCTCCCTCTCATTAGAAAACCACTCCAAAGAGACTAAACAAGTATGTACAAGTATCCAGCAACATAATATGCAGAATGAGTGATGCGCGGGTATACCTCCCCCCAAGCTTAGGCTTTTGGCCTAAGTGGAGTTCCATCCCATCGGGTCTGGGTTCCACGCCGGTAGATCATACATGGAGTGATTAATAAGGTGCCGATGCAGAAGAAAAGCGTAGGCTCCTCATGCCCAATGTGTTGATGCGAAGAGCTTGCTGCATCTGACGACGAGTCGAGGTGTTCCTCGACCTCATCCGTGTTATCTCTTGCACGATGGCTTCCTCCCTCTATGTATGCATTAACTGCACTTTCCGTGACTGACCAATCCTCCCTGGAATCAAGGTTAAACAGAGAAGGTGCAGGCAATCCTACTAATTTTTCAACTTTCTTAGTCATTGTCCAAGATTTCTTGTAAAATGTTATTCTGTAAGACAGGTTTCTCAAATTAGACGAATCAGAAACAAATTCATGCTTAATCATGGAGACTATGTCAAGTTTCTCTATGGGAAGTTGAATATCAGGAACCGGTGAGGTCTACATTATCATAGCTAATAAGCGAGGCGATAAGACCTCCACAAATTCCTCCCCTCTCACGGTTAGTAGCAACTAGCAAGTCCGTTGGCTATCAAAGCTCCCAAGTTATAAGTCCTATTACCTTGTAATGCGGCAGCTAGAAAGGCTAGATCCGGGATAGTTATTTTACTTCCATTCTTTCTTGCTAGAACGCACTTGGTAATGAAATAAGCAAAGTAACAAATAGCTGGGAAATGAATGCTACTGATTTTACCACCATCCTCTGAGAAGTTTCTTCCATGACAAATCATCTTGAAGAGGTCCAAGAACTCTTGCGGTGATCCCTTTATCTTCTCGCATGATCCCCATTGCGGCACTCTGATTGCTGCACAAAAATCACTGAATGGCAAGTTGACAGTTTTATTATAAATTTTGTATTGAACCATGGGATTAGATCGTGACCAATTGAATTTAAAATCCTGCACTACTGACATAGTCAGTTTCACATATTGGCATGGTTCCCCATCAACAAAATCATCCAATCCTGCATGAGAGATATTAAATTTTGGACGTCCTGCAAAATCCCTGCACTTCTCATGAAATCCACGCACGGATAGTAAGTGGGATATACTCCTTCTTCTCGGTGAACTCTCATGACCTGTTGCACCTCTAATTCTTGTTGGTTAAGTTGGTGCCTACTCCCTTCCAATTTCTAAAAATTTTCAACAAACAATATAAAACTTGATTTGGTGACATATAATCAAGGAGGCTGCTATAGGAACTTGCTAGAGTACTAATCATGCATCAAAACTAATTTCCTACAACTTAGAACAAGCATGCAAACTCACTAAACATGTTACCTACAGCGACAAAATATTCAAGATATACTCAACCAAACAAAATTCTACTTGGATAATCAAGGCAAGGTCACATCACAGAAACAAATGTGCCAAATTTAGAACTGAAATGCAGGTGGGCAAAGAGATCGAGAATCCTGAGCTCTTGGCTGCTTCGCCGAGTGAGAGAAGTTGGTTCGAGTTTTTTGGAGAGAAGATCTTTGGGGAGAAAGAGATGAAATAGTGGGGCAAGGAGGGGCCCACACCCACGAGGGTGGCGTGCCCACCCTCCTTGGCGCGCAGTTTGGTGGTGGCACCTGCAGTGTACACGGTCATCTCTGGTACTCCCGGTGCCTCGTCGAAAATAGGACCAGAACGGTGTAATTTTTGCGAATTTTGAAAAACTTTAGAAAAAGGGGATGTTTATGTTAAGGTGACTTATTATTCTTGTGGAAATTTTTTGAAATCTCTAATCAACTAAGGAGCTTTGCAAAATAAAAGTTCTACAACAACTAGAGCAAGTGGAGGAAGAAAGATATGTTGTTTACCTCCTCTATGCATATAAAAAGTATTTGTTAACAAGGTTGATCAGGTCTTGCCACCAAAAAAATTTTACATAGCATATGAAGAAATAAACCTCAAATCAATCATGTTACCTTGAATTGTCATTGATATGGATCCAATCATAAGAGTTTGATATTCTTCTTTAGGCTCCTTATATAGGACAATCAATAGTTCACTTTGATGGTTCTCACATTAGAAATAGTATTAACTCCATACGCTTTCTCAATCCTCTTGGGAAATAAACGAGTGTTTTCCTTATCATCAACATTGAAAGTAACCTTTTCCTTTATTACAATCAATAACAGCCCATTGAGGTGTTAAGAAAAGGTCTCCCAAGAATAATAGACATATTATCATCTTAAGGCATTTCAAACAAAACAAAATCAGTTAATATCAAGCAGTTATTAGTAACTGGAACAGGAACATCCTCACACCAACAGGAATAGCGATAGATTTATCAGCCATTTGCAAAGATTTATCATCAGGAGGTATCAACTTATCTAAGTAAAGTCTCTTATAGAGAAAAAGGCATAACACTGACCGGCCCCCAAGTCACATAGAGCAGTTTTAACATAATTAATCTTAATAGAACAAAATAGTAGGTATACCCGGGTCGCCCAACTTCTTTGGAACTTTGCCATTGAAAGAGTAAATAGCAAACATAGTGGAAATTTCCTCATTGGGGATTTTCCTTTTGTTAATAACAATACTCTCTTTCATATACTTTGAATAAAGGAGGCAATTTAGCATCAGTCAAAGGATTTGCAAGAATAAAGGTTTCATCCAATCACAAAATTTATTATAGTGTTCTTCTTCCTTTGATTTTAGTTTCTTAGCGGGAAAAGGCATTTGCTTTTGTACCCAAGGTTCCCTTTCATTACCATGTTTCTCGGCAATAAAATCTTCTTTAGTATACTTTTTATTTTTAGCATGCTTTTCAGTTTCTTCTTCAACCTCTTCTTTATCAGGAGTATCATTCTTATCATTATCTTTATCATGTTCATTTCAGTTTCAGCATCAGAAATAGAAATACTATTAGGATCATTAACAGGTTCAGAGAGTTCTACAACATTCTTATGTTTCTTTTTCTTTTTCTTAGATGGAGCACTAGTTTTACTTCGTGAGAATCTTGTTCAACTCTTTTGGGATGTCCTTCGGGATATAGAGGATCCTGGGTAGAAACACCACCTCTAGTTTTTACTTCATAAGCATGTTTTTCTTTAGAATTATTTCCCAACAAGTCATTTTGCACTTTAGTGAGTTGATCAATTTGAGTTTGAGACATATGAAAATGTTTAACAAGCATCTTAACATCATTGGAGGTTCTCTCCACAATATCATACAATTCACTAATAGCTTGAAAATTTTCCATTAGATGATTCTCTACTCTCATATTAAAATTTTCTTGCTTAACAATATAATTATCAAACTCACCTAAGCATTGCGCAGGGGAGGTTTTGAATGCAGATATCTTCCCTAGTAAGCGCTGAAGGGAATTTACCTCAATCATGGATGAAGGGGGAATTATCACATATATCTTCTATGGGAGAAAGATTCTTCACATCTTCGAATTTAATACCTTTCTCCTTGAGGAGACTTCTTGGCTTCCCTCATATCTTCATCATTCAGTTCAATTAAACCCCTCTTATTTAATATTGGCGTTGGAGTTGGTTGGGCGTAGTCCAATCATCATGATTCCGGCCTATTTTAGCCAATAATTCCTTAGCTTCAGCAGGAGTTCTTTTCTTAAAACACAACCAGCACAACTATCTCGGTATGCCCTAGACTCAATGGTTAGTCGACTATAAAATATATCCAGTAAATCATGCTTTTCCAAATCATGGTCAGGCGAGGCTCTAATAAGAGAGCAAAATCTCGCCCAAACTTCCTGAGGCAATTTCTCTCCATCTTCTGGTCAAAATTATAGATTCTCTGCAAAGCAATATGTTGAGCACTAGCAGTATTTACGGAAGAAAACATCAAGCAATTCTTTTGGACTTTTAATAGAATTAGGTAGCAAACTATTATACCAAGTTTTAGCGTCATCCTTTAATGAGAATGGAAAGATTTTAGCAACAAAGTAAATACGCTTCTTAACATCATGAGAAAACAAGCTACTCCGAGTAGATAACTCAATCATGTGTTCAACAGCACTTTCTTTTTCAGTACCACAAAAGGTGTTTCTCAACAATAGCTATATGAGATAGATCAAGAGAAAAATCATAATCTTTATCCTTAATGTTTATAGGAGATGTGGCAAATTTAGGATCAGGAGACAGTTTATATCTAACAGCAGCATGTTCTGCAAGCAACTTTTTAATTTTTTCTTGCATCAGAGTAGTAGCATTGCATTTTCAATAAAATCATCATCAGTTACATAATCTTCATCAAGATCCTCACTAGAGTTCAAGTTCAGGTGAATTAGCAGGTGTAGTAACATTAGGAGTTTTAGGTATTTCAATTTGTCTAGACCTAGCAATTGTAGCATCTAGAAAAGTTCCCAATGAACCACTATCATCAAGCACAGCAGAAATATTATCAATATTATGAGAGTTTTCAGATTCAGCAGAAGTACCAGCATTTGAAGCATGTGGTGGTGAAACAAGTTTATCAATCACAGATGGTGAATCAAGAGCAGAAAAAGTACTCAGAGTTGTACCTTTTCTTGTAGTGGATGGTAATATGGCGACCTTAGTATCGCGAGTTTTACCCATGATGGAGAATTTTACAGCGAACAATATCAATCAAGTTAACTTCAAATAAACTATTCTCCCCGGCTGTGGCGCGGAAAATGATCTTGATGACCCTAAGTATAGGGGATCGCAACGGTCTTGGAGGAAAAAGCAATTTATTGATTCGACACAAGGGGAGACAAAGATAACGAAAGCCTTAACAACAGCGAGGTTATCAATTAAGCTACCTGGAAACAGACTTGCTGTAAGAGTTTTATCGATAATGCGAGTTTTATAGCAATAGCGAGTAGTGGAATAACGTTGATACTTGAAACAGTAAACTAGTGATTTTAGTAAATAGCGAGATTAAAATACTGTAGGCCGAGAGACGGATATGTGGTGTTGCATGGATGAGAGAAACTCATGTAACAATCATAGCGGGGCATTTGCAGATAAATAATAAAGCGGTATCCCAGTACTAATCAATCAATAGGCATGTGTTCAATATATAATCGTACGTGCTCGCAACCAGAAACTTGCACAACATCTTTTGTCCTGTGGTGGCAGTAGGGCCTCAGGGAAACTCCCAGATGATGAGTACTCCTTTTAATAAATCTGGGAGCAAAGCGATAACACTCCGTGAACACATGTGATCCCTCACGTCACTACCATCCCCTCTCCGGTTGTCCCAATTTTGTCACTTAGGGGCCATTGGTTCCAGGACAGCGACATGTGTATACAACACGGTAAGATCATAAACAACGAATATCTTCATGAATCAATAACATGTTCGGATATATCATGGCACTCGGGCCTAGTGACAAGCATTAAGCATAACAAGTTGCAACAATATCATAAAAGTAACATCTACGGATACCAGGCACTATGCCACAACAATCTTATGCTATTACATGACCAATCTCTGTCAATCCCTACCATCCCCGCCCGGCCTACGGCGGAAATTACTCACACATGGATGCGGGAAACATGGCTGGTCGATGGAGGCGTTGGCGGTGATGATGGCGATGATCTCCTCCAATTCCCAGTCCCGGCGGAGTGCCAGAACGGAGACTTCTGGCTTCTGAGACGGAGTTTCGCGATGTGGCGGCGTTATGGAGGGTTGGCGACTTCGACTTCTCTCGTGCGTTTTAGGTCGAGGCCAATAAGTAGTCCGAAGGAGAGCGTCGGAGCCGGCCGAGGGGGCCACACCATGGGGCCGCGCGGGCCCCCCTTAGCCGCGCCGCCTTGTGGTGTGGGGCCATGAACTCCACGATTTGTCCTTACGGCTCGTCGCAGGAAAATGGGGCCTTGTCAAAATCCGAGGTTTTTCTGAAAGTTGGATTACACAACGAGACACGGAATTTCTGCACAAAAACGAGCGTTAGTCCGTGTTAGTTGCATCCAAATACACAAATTAGAGGCAAAACAATAGCAAAAGTGTTCGGGAAATTAGATACGTTTGGGACGTATTTGACTACATCCAATCGGGGGTCCCCCGGTGGGCATATGCCTCGTTTGAGCTTGGTTAGGTCATAGGTACATGTGGAAACAGGATCATCCCTTATGATCTCAAGTTTCTCTCCGGTTCAACTCCGAGGAGTTCCCACCTATACATGCATAATCCGCCTAAGTGTAGTAACCCCCATCCGAGAAGCCGGACACACTAGGGAGTAGCCTTGGATAAAAACCATCTCAAATCACTTTTGTGCATTCCATGTGAACACACACAAGTTTTGGGGGCATTCACTCGTCAGATGCTCGATTTCCGGCGAAACCCTAGTTAGACAGGCCAACAACGGTCCCTTTGACTGCATCCCATTGGTCCCCCGGTGGGCATATGCATCCTGTGAGTTTGGTTAGGTCATAGGTACATGTGGGAAACAAGGATCATCACATATGATCTCGAGTTTCTCTCCGGTTCACGCAGGGAGTTCCCCCCTATACATACATAATCTTCCTAAGTGTAGTAACCCACTGTCCGAGAAGCTCGGACACACCAGGGGGTAGCCTTGGATATAAAACCATCTCAAATCACTTGTGCATTCATGTGGACACACACAAGTTTTGGGGCCATTACTTAGATCCGATGCTCGATTTGTGAAACCTAGTTACATTGACCGCGCGGTCTACCCCTCTGACTGCATCATCGAGGGTCCCCAGTGGGCATATGCCTCCATTTGATCTTGGTTGGGTCATATGGGTACATGTGGAAACAAGGATCATCACACATATGATCTCAAGTTTCTCCCCGGTTCAACTCGAGGGAGTTCCCCCCTATAAATGCATAATCTGCCTAAGTGTAGGAACCCCCTGTACGAGAAGCCGACACACCTGGGGAGTAGCCTTGGATATAAAACCTCTCCCAAATCACTTTTGTGCATTCCATGGGGACACACACAAAAGTTTTGGGGCCATTTCCTAGATCCGATGCTCGATTTCGGACGAACCCTAGTTCTGTTGACAGCGCGGTCTACCCCTTTGACGCTGCATCCCATCGGGGGGTCCCCGGTAGGAATATGCCTCCATTTTGAGCTTGGTTAGGTCGTAGGTACATGTGGAAACAAGGATCATCCCATGATCTCAAGTTTCTCTCGGTTCAACTCCGAGGAGTTCAGCTGCCATGCATAATACACTAAGTGTAGTAACCCCACATCCGAGAAGCCGGACACACACGGGGGGTAGCCTTGATTATAAAACCATCTCAAATCAGTTTGTACATTATGTGGACACACACAAGTTTTGGGGCCATTCCTAGATCCGACGCTCTATTTAGATGAAACCTTAGTTACATTGACCGCGCGGTCTACCCCTTTGACACACACAGGGGGTCCCCGGTGGGCATATGCCTCCATTTGAGTTTGGTTGGGTCATAGGTACATGTGGAAACAAGGATCATCACATATGATCTCAAGTTTCTCTCCGGTTCAACTCAGAGGCCCCCTATGCATGCATAATCTTCCTAAGTGTAGTAACCCCTGTCGAGAAGGCTGGACACAAGGGGGTAGCCTTGGATATAAACCATCTCAAATCACTTTTGTGCATTCCCATGGACACACACAAGTTTTGGGGCCATTCCTAGATCCGACCTCGATTTTCGACGAAACCCTAGTTCTTTTGACATGTGGGGTCTACCTGTCAGGGATTTAATCATCCCAGTGGGCATGTATCCCATTTGATCTTGGTTGGGTCATAGGTACATGTAAACAAGGATCATCTCATATGATCTCAAGTTTCTCTCCGGTTCAACTTTCAGGGAGTTCCCCTATAAATGCATGTTGCTAAGTGCCAGGAACCCCCACATCCGGCCGGACACCTGGGGAGTAGCCTTGGATATAAAACCATCTCAAATCACTTTTGTGCATGCCATGTGGACACACACAAGTTTTGCAGCGAATTCCCTAGATACGATGCTCGATTTCCGACGAAACCCTAGTTTTGTTGACCGCGCGGTCTACCTTTATTGCATCCCAGGGGGGGGCGATGGGAATATGCCTCCATTTGGGCTTGGTTAGGTCGTAGGTACATGTGGAAACAAGGATCTCATATGATCTCAAGTTTCTCTCCGGTTCAACTCGAGGGGAGTTCCCCCTATACATGCTGAAATGCCTAAGTGTAGTAACCCCATGTCCGAGAAGCCGACACACCTGGGGAGTAGCCTTGGATATAAAACCATCTCAAATCAGTTTGTGCATTCCATGTGGACACACACACAGTTTTGGGGCTCCCTAGATCCGATGGTCGATTTCGATGAAACCTTGGATTACATTGACAGCGGTCTACCCCTTTGACCGCATCCCATCGGGGGTCCCCCGGTGGGCATATGCCTCCCATTTGAACTTGGTTAGGTCATAGGTACATGTGAAACAAGGATCATCCCATATGATCTCAAGTTTACTCTTCGGTTCAACTCCGAGGGGAGTCCCCCCTATACATGCATAATCTGCCTAAGTGCGTAGGAATCCCGCCCTTTTTTCCCGCCACCCTTTCCCGTTGCTTCTCTTCCCGCCCTTTTTCCCGCCATGATTTCCTGCCATTTTTCCCGCCCCGCCCTTTCCCGCTCATTTCTCTCCCGCCAAGTTTTCCCTGCCTCCCGCTCATTCTCTCCGCCAAGTTTTCCGCCGTTTAACCCCTCGTCGGCCTATATATAGCCATGTCTTCTCCACTAACGGCTAGCAACATTTCTCCCCTCATCTTCTCTCATCCAACGGCTACAAAATCCCTCTATCAACACCGAACCACAGTTCTTGGTAGTAGCAACAGGATTCATCACAACCTCAGGGATCTCAGAATTTCGCGGCTGAAATCACCGCCGGTGGAACGCGTGTGTGGCTCGACACCTTCTACACGAAGGAGGGTGCTGCGCGCATACGGCGTTGCGGCTTGGAGGTTTGGCCGGCCGGGCCAAATGGACTTCCCGGAGGTCAGGTCTCTGACCAGGCTTCCAGTCTCTCTCACGAGCAGCTACTTCGCTCACGAGGACGCGGCGTACCGGGGCACAGCCAGCGGCGGTTGATACCTACCGAGGCGGACGAGCGGTTCATGGCACAATGGCGCGGAGACCATCCCGAGGCGATCGAGGTGTCACGCGCGCATTCTGGAAGGACAAGCAGACGTACAGGAGAGAGAGAGGAGGGCGGGAAAGCGGCAGAGGAAGGCCGAGGTTGAAGCAGAGTACGCCAAAGGAGAGACGTCGACATGAACGGTGGTCGTGGAACCTCACAACCACCGCTTCAGAGGACACCCCAGCGAGGATGAAGATTTCGACTTCTGATTAATATGTGTGTGTGTCGAGTCCGTGTGTCTAGCGGGTCATGCGTCGACCCAGTGTTAAGTGCTTTGTTCGTGTGTGGGTGTAGTTTCTTTAAATGTTTTGGTTTGTGTGTGGGTCTAATTCTTTAAGTGTTTTGGTTCTGTGTGGGTTTAGTTTCTTTAAGTGTTTTGGTTCACATGTGTGGGTGTAGTTCTTTAAATTGTTTCGGTTCGTGTGTGGGTCTAGTACTTTAAGCGCTTTGGTATGTGTGTACGTGGGTCTAGTTATTTAAGTGTTTTGTATCATTGTTTGGGTCTTAAGTTCTTAAATGTATCACTTTTCTCTCAGTTCCACCTCAGGAGTTCCTATACATCCAGTCTGCCTAAGTGTGAACCCCACATCCGAGAAGCCGGACACACCTTGGGGGAGTAGCCTTGGATATAAAACCTTCTCAAATCGGTTTTGTGCATTCCATGTGGACACACACAAGTTTTCACTACAAGAAACTCCGGTGGTCTGTATCTTGGAAACCCTTGGGCGGGCACCCGCAAATCTACCCCTATAGCTTTCTCCGTGCGAGGTTACCAATGGACTTTTTTACTTGTTTTGCTTTTTAGGACATATGTACATGGAAACCATAGGTTGGGCATACTTTACCATAAAATAGGCTCCGTTTGAGCCGTGGCGGGAGTTTCAACATACAGATCCTGGAGTTTACCAAGTGCTAGCCCATGTATGCGGAAATGCGTCCAGCGGCAGAATTTGATCTGTATCTTGGGAAACCTAGGGCGGGGACCCCGCGGATCTACTAGGGTTGGGGAGGGTTAGGGATAGGATCACGGGTGAGGGTTTGGTTACCAAAGGTATTCTTAAAAATAAGTTGGCCTTGAGGCGGGGAAACCCTAGGGCGGGAATGGCCTCGGTTAGGGTTAGGGTTGGAGTTAGGGTTAGCAATGGAATTTTTCCTAAATGTTTAAGGACATATGTACATAGATAGCAGAAGTTCGGCCTAGTGGCTCCGGTTGACCCGTCTGCGAAGAGCGTCACCCGTGGGACCTACATATATGCAATGCATCGAATTCTTAAAAAATAGAACCTTTTTTTTACATAATTCATACTAGTAAATAAATAATAGAAACATAATATAGAGTAATATGAGAGAAAAAAAGAAAAAAATAAAAAAAATTCTATATACCGAGGGTGACCGTCGGCATGGGGGGAACCATGCCCTATGCCGGTAGCCCTGGCGTCTAACTGACGCCCGTGACGCAAATCGCGTCGCCGATGGAGCAATGACTCTGTTTGGTGCCCTCTGTGCGAGGCGAGGTTGGCGCTGGCCGGCCAGCTGGGTGGAGGACACAAGGGAGAAGACGGACGGGTCCCAAGCGGTAACAATGCCTCCCCTGCTGCCATCCGCGTCGCGGGAGGAAAAACTAGAGAGATATGCTTTATTACTTGCTTGAAGCAGTACTTCTGATTTTGAATGCGGGCACACGAGCTAGTAACACACACGATAAATTTCATTCCATGCAACAGGTACAGCTACACGAAATGAAATCACACGACATGACACGTAAAGACTCACAGATGACCCGAGGATCAGCCACTAGTTACAGGGGAAACAATGAGATCGAGACCGATGCAACGACCAATCTGTTCCAACTATTTCCCCGTGCACACACCGGCTTAACCATCAGGTTTTTGCACAACCACATAGTAGCAGACAGACACACACTGGTACAAACTTTTATTGACACAGCTACGCACCACTGGAGTGCGTAAGTTGGGTACTAGTACGTGTAGATGGCCGTGGCGCGAGAGGCCCATCAGCAGGGCTTCTTCAGTGGCCGCAGGTGCAGTTGGTGCAGCTGCAGCTGGTGCCGCACTTGCACTTGCCGTCGTTCTCCGCGACCTCCTGAACCTCGAAGTGGCTACATGGAAAGGTAATCGATCGTATTTAGGATGATGAACAGACATCCGTAAAATGAAATTTATATGTGGCACTATTTGAAAGGAAACTGAATTCAGTTACTGTTAGAACAAAAATGATGGAAGTTGGATAAAGATTCCGGGCAGGACTACTTGGCTGTTCTCTGGCTAGATCTGGGTTTTGTGATACACATGTTTGAACACAAGCTGGGCTGCAATCAGGTGTTGTTGGTGTGTTCATGTTCAGTTCTGGAGCAACATCTTTGATGAATTTACACCAAGCAGAATAGCAGATCTTTCAGCTCCAGTTAATGTGGTGAATATGAGAGAAAGCTGGCTAGCTTGTGTGTCTGGTAAATTTTGTGTGCTGATGCTTTTAGTGAATCGAGAGAGTGAAGAGTTAGCAGTACCTCTTCTCAGTGTCGACCATGACGATGCCGTAGCTGTTTCCCTTCTTGCTGCACGCACGACAAAACAACAGCGTGTTCAGAGACAGAGTAGAGCAGATACAAAGACAGAAGATTCAGATATTAACTAGAAGGCAGAGGAGACGGATCAGACGGATCATGGATGGATTAACACGATCGCTAGACATAGGAAGCTTGATCGATATGGCTAGCCAGGTACTTACGGGCAGTCGTTCTTGTTAGAGCAGTCGCAGTTGCCACAGGTGTTCGACATGGTGGACTTGGCTTGTGAGTGGAGAGAGTACTACGCAAATGGATCTGTGGTTTCTTGGTTATGCTCTTGCTTGGTGAGGAGCAATGGCCGCTGCTTGCGGTGGTATATATAGCCGCCGGGCGGGAGTGGGGTTCGTGAGAGCCGGGGAATCCGCCGGTCCGGCCCGGGCTGGGGACGGGAGGAACGATAGGTAGCGCCAAGCCGCCAATCTGCCATCCGCCGCACGAAAGGAACCTCTCGCCGCACGCGCACGCGCAGTGCACACGCAGTATTTGGCCTTCTTCCCCGGCCGTGTCCGTCTATCTCACGTTTCCCAGATGCCTCCATCGACGCCGACGGCTAGCTTCCCCGGTCTCCTCTCTATAGGAGTATCTCACTAGAGACTAGACTCTAGCTAGGCGATCGAGTTCTCTATGCTAAATTATTGATCGTATTTCGATCTTGGGACTTCAGTTCGAGCTGACGTTCAACGCATTCACGAGATATCACGTGCTAGTTTAGCTGACAGTTGCTACCGTACGTCCATAAGAAAAATACAATGGCAGATACTCCTTCACTCCATGATCGAAAATCCGAATGTTTGCTCAACTTAATTTTCGTTTTTTATGGTACCCATACTTGGGAACATGAAAGTTGTTAATTCATAGATGCATACGGGACATAAAATAATGCAGAACTGAGTGCGGATCGACGCCACACTGGAACTTCTCTCTATACTTCAAAGCGTGCGACTAGTTTCTGGTCGACAAGAACTAACTTCATTTCCAATCAGATAATGCTATTAAATCTCAATTGTAACTCATGGCTAGCATGAATCACGAAGCAAATGTAGTAGTCTAGAGATTTTTTCTTAGTTGCATTCTCATTTGTAATTGATAAAAATCTAAGCTACAATCCCACTTGTAACTGAAAAAGAGTTAATTACAACCTAACTTGTAACTCATATGCACGAATCCTAATGCAACCAAACGTTATAGTACTTCACTAAGCATGCACTAAGCACGAACTTAGTTTTCAGCTAGCAAAGAACTAGCAAATCCCTTTTAGGAGTATATCTAACAAGTACCTAGCCGATTTTCAGTTTGGTATGAGTCAGATTATTTTACCCTGCAAAAAAGTACATCAAAACAAAGATCATCGTTATACATGCACATGAGTGGGTCCAACAATGAAAGTGGTTGCCAAATTGAAAATGGTTATTTTTTACTTCCGAGAAGAGGATATCACGGCCACAACACCAATAGGTGCGCCCATTCATATTTATTGCGAAATCAACTAGATTAGAAATAATTCCTCCCATCCTTTTTAATTGGTTTTTAAATTTGATATACACTTACATTAAATTAGAATCAATTAAAAAGCATCAGAGGATTAGCGAACATATCTCCCTCTCTCGCAATAGGTATATGGCCGGGTTCCACTATCTCGTGATAAAGGAACAAAGCAACCAAACAAGCACTGATACTACTGAATGGTCCCGTCCATGTATCTACATCAACTCATTGAAAAGCGGAAATTAGCCAGTCGAGACTATTTTGTAGGCAGAATATAGTGCGGTGTATGTGTACATATGCTACTAGCCTGATGTATTGATGTAGCTAGATGTGCTATTTGTTGTTATCTATCTATCTATTATATACTAAAAGCAACATACGAAATTAAAATAGAGACACCACGTTAATCTACATCACTTTAATTATTTATAATAGTTAGATCTAAAATAAGTGGCTAAGATTTAACCAACTATTAATAGTTACGTAACAAAAAAAGTCCGATTTATCCAGTTGACACGATGAGTTACAAAAAAAAACTGCTATATTGGTTCAGCGTGAAACAAAAAATAAAATACCATATATACAATCTGTTGCATCTCCGGCTAGCGGCTACAAAGAAAGAAGAGTCCAGTTAAAAAATGGCAGGGCTATATATGTCCGTTTTTGAATCAAAAAGAAAAAAAGAACACGTGTGATCAGCTACAACAAAGATGTGTTCCGGCAGGCTAGCCACAAAAAAAACGAGTTCACATAAAAGAATAGGGCCGCGTCCGTTTAGAGAAAATGACACGAGCAATATCCGTTAGAACAAAAGATTAGTTCAAACGAAACTGAGATGGTTGCATACAACTCTGCACGAAGTCCGCACTCCCATATTACAATACACAAAGATTATTCCTATACGTTGGCACAAAAAAAATTATAGAGATATATTGGCACAAAAAAAATTATAGAGATATACACAGGGTTTTTCTTCTCGATTGGTATTTTCGGTATCTTGGAAGAGACTTCCGTATAGCACCCAGGAAAAATATTAGCAAGCAAATTATGAACAAATCTGTAAAATGGTTTTAACAAATCTCGGACGATATTTTGCCGGTATTTCCGAAAACCTGAAACAACATTACCTAGCGGTATATTTTCCTTCGGAAACGCGAGCACCTTTTGTCGATTTAAGACGCTACGGAAACATAATCCATATCTCTTAAAATAAAAATATTTTGGTTCGACTCGAGTAAATATAAATTTTATATCTCTTCACTAGAGCCTCGCACCTAGGCGTGCTATTGTGATCTTGACTGACGATCAGGAGGTTCTGCACTTGCATGAGCAATTTTGTTATTCCAACCACTCCGACAAACACCTCCATATCTTCTACTCTAAGTGGCCCTCAATGAGTAAATATAAACAACTTTAAATATTTTATTCAATTGTTTTCCACAATTTATTTTATTAATTATTAAAACATAATCGTATGAAAAACAGGGTCAAAGCGACACCTTTATGATGTAGCAATAATTAATTCATTGTGTATTTTGTAATGAAGATAGTAAAAAGAAACGTTTCCTAACACAAAGCACACACACGCCTTTTGTTATTGCATCCATGTATTCAAGGGAATATCAAGGAGTCCAAGTCATGTGCTACTACTATATAACCATATCTTGCAAAAATATATGAAAGTATGAATGTATTTCATGAACACATAAAGATGATGCCCTGGCATTTGCGAGGACCACTATGCTAGTTATTTAGAAAGACAAGAAAAATCCTACATCCTAGTTCACAAGACAAGTGTAGATTTATGGTCACCTGTCCTGGATCTAGTGAGCCCCTTATTTCAAAAGATCAAAAATCTCTTTCCAGTTTTAAATATTACCGAAAGAAATCCCATTTATATATTTTTAGTTTCATGATTAATGTGCAAAATTCCATGAAATAATTGTACTCGCACTCTCCAGGAATACATGGCGTATACATTTCGTTAGATGTCAAAAGTTGCTAAGTTTAAGCAGTAGAGGAAATATCAACAACTCAAGTACCGATAAAAGGAGCGATGTTTTGGTCTTGCGTGCATATGCTTCCTTTATTTTGAAATACATCTTTGATACATTTTAAAATATTAAAAAATTCCATACGAAAGATTCATGTGTGCATTTCACATGCTTCGTGCCTACAAAGTCTTTCCTTACAAAATCGACTTATCATTTGAGCTGTGTAAAAATTGCAAAATTTTGTGCTTGAACATGGCTTTTCGTGACGCAAATTCAATTTGTCTCCCGCGTGCACATGCTCACTCTACCAGAAAAAACATATTTTAAAGTTTCAAAAAAATTTGACAAAAAATTTCTACATGAACATCTCCATAATATATTTATGTTCGTCAAGTTTCATGAAAAATGCGATATTTTCTGTGATCTACCTAAAAAAGAGAAATTTATCTTGTGGAAACCCATATTTTTAGCACCGGAGTTTATCTTCTTTGCACACGACAAGTCTATTTTTGATGAAACGACTTTGTGAGCTCGTAGCACGTGAAGATGCACGTTTGAATTTTTTGTTTCAACTTTTTTAACATTTCAAAACGTGTCTAAGAAGCATTCCAAAATAACGAGAGCATATGCTCCCATGGGGCAAAACACTCTTCCCTTTTCGTGAGACATGTTTTGTCTTCTTTACATTAACCACAAAAATATCGTTTTTTCTCGAAACTGTACGAACAAACATAGATTATCGAGATGTACATGAAATTTTTTTTGTTGCAATTTTTGAATAGATAAAGTATGATTTTTAGGTAGAGAAAGCACATGCACCCAGGTGCCCAATTGAATTACCTATAAATATACAAAAGTGTCTTTGGCACATGAGCACGAGTTGCTCCTGATTTTTTTTTAAAAATATTTCTATGATTTAAAAATCTTAAAATAAATGTGCACATGCATATAAACATTCTAAAGGTATGGTGTAAATTTCGTATGAAAATATGTTGTATTTTGAGATATACTAAAAAGATAAATTTCTGGTAAAAATAAAAAATTTCCATCCCTATACGGAGCCACAAATTTGTTAGTTTTCCTCTACCAAAACTTTGCACATGTATTCGGAACATGTGTACGTATTCATGGAATAAAATTTATGAATTATTTGAAACATATAAGTTAATTTTAAATATTATGAAAATTAGGAGCACACTCGTGCTCGGGTGGACCAAATCTCTTTGAATAAATGTACTCCTTTTTCTGCGAAACATGGTATAGTCGTAGACGCTCACATATAAGTACGAACACTCACCCCTCTGAATATACACACGCATACCCTACCCCTATGAGCATCTCCGAGAAACCGAGTTTAAGAAATTGATCCAACGGGTCCTGAGATTGACGAAGTCACCATAGGCACCTCAGTGTCGACGGAAACATCGCCTCCCACTTAAGAAATTTTCGATATTATGAGACACTAAAGTGTCAAATCTAGGATTTAAACTTACTGGGCTAGAGGTGTCACTGCGCTCCTAACCATCCAACCACAAGTTGGCTCTCTATAAATATACTCCTTAAATGTGAGAGTACATACTCCTAGAGTATATAGCATGAGAATATCTTTGTATCCTTATACATACTTGGTGAAACTTAGAAATTATTTGGTTTTGACTAAATTTATACGCCATATATTTCGAGCATGAGTGTAACAGATACAATGATCTTTATGACATAGATTAGTCCGTGATAATTTTTTGCTACGAACAGTGATGGTGTGTGTGATCACCAAATGTTGTTTTTCTTGTGCAACATACAAATAACGTATTATTTTACAATTTTCTGCCAGGATTCCCAGCTTTTGTAATCTCAACGTATTCATGCCGTCGCAGTTTTTCTTTGTTTTTTAAACTTGTAACCCTGACTCGGGATGCAAAAGCAGCAATCCGGCCGAAGTTCACGTAAAACTTATTCTTGGTCTTTCAAGTCTTTCTACTTTGGTTGACAGCAGAAACACACAGTACCAATATTCTCAGTGTTAGAGCATGCAGAGGCCACGAAAAAACAAAGTAGACTGCAATAATTTAGCCTTCGGGAGAAAGGAAGAGCAAATTCAGTTATTGGGCAGTGGGATTTTTCTTGTGTCTTGTTCCTTGCTTGGCCAGAGCACATCCTCCTGAAGCTGCCACAATAATTGGCTAGGAATAACATATCTTGGAGCTTATCACCTTTGGTTGCTAGCTAGTTTCTCCAGATTTTACAGTGCTCGTCTCCTGTCCGGTCCCCGTCGATCGCCCTCGGACCACGATCCTACCACTAGAACAATGTAAAGCAGGAGGTATGTATCTATAGTTTACAGTGAGTATAAGAAAGAACAAAGAACATCGCGCTAGCTTGCTGATTAGCAAGAATAGAAACTGTCACGGCAGCAACTCCTAGTGTCATCTGGAATCCCTTTTCCGAGAGAGTATTCGTGCGTGGAAGAAGAGTACGAGAGTATCTATTGTTGAAATATTGGACCCACTTTTAGTGGTCTAAATTAGATTTCAGTTTTTCCTATAAATCTCAAAGCCCACATAGTGACAGTCTTGTGAGTTTGAGCCCAAGTTGGTGGCAGCTCACTAGGGAGTGGCAAGAGGTGGGAAGTTTAGTCCCACATGGAAAGTTGGGAGGAAGTTAGGACCCTTATAAGGTGGGTTGTTGCCATTAGTAAGTGAGTGAGAATAGGTGTGCTACACGCGCGCGCTCCTCCTCCTCCTCGCTCGCTCGTCTCGACACGACGCGCGCGCCGCGCTCGTGGTGAGTGGATTGAGCCTCGAGCCGTGACTTGCCTAGGGTTTCCCGAGCCTATATAATCTCTTGCCCGGCTGCGCAGAAACATATCTAATACACGAGTTAGGGTTCCACCTCTCTGCTTGCGGCCATCGTAGCCTACTCCATCCCGCGCGCCGACGTGCATCGGCGACGGAGAGCAGGTCTCGGAACCGCTCGTCCTTGCGATCTGTACGGGAAGGCGGTGGGTTTTGGGAGCGCTGCGGCGCTCAGCTCTTCATCCGGGTCGCCTTCGTCAAGTCGGGCGGTGCTGCATATCGTCGTCTTCAACGCCGTCTATTCGACCCGTCGTCCTGTCGTCAACAACGTTGTCATCAACAACGTGTGCTGCGACATCATCCGCTACACCTCCACCGCCACCTCCACCAGATCGTACGTGCGACATATCTCGATCTATTTAGCGATGGATGCTTTACCGTTTCTTCTTGCTACTCATGTTGATTAATGCATCTAGTATGTTCGAGTTTCACATGTTAGTAGCTGTTGTCGTTATGCTTTATATTTTGGAATTAATCATGGAAATTGTGCCTAATTATCCAACAATCCAAAAACCTAAGTGTAGGCAATTTCCTGAGTTAACAATGGCTGGTTTTTCCGATGCACTGCAGCCCGGATAAGTTTACCGGTGTGCACTTTAAGAGGTGGCAGGTTAAGGCCATCTGGCTTACTCATCTGAAAGTGTTGGAAGTTATTATGGTTTACCTGAAGGAACTATATCTGACCAAGATCAGAACAAGTTCAAGGAAAACAATACTCTCTTCGTCGGATGCGTTCTAAGTATTCTTGCTGATCGTCTGTGTGATGTGTACATGCACATAACGAGATGGTAAAGAGCGGGATGATTGAATGCTAAGTTCGGTGCAGCCGATCACGAGTGAATGTACATCATGGAGAGCTTCCATGACATCAGGATGGTTAACAACCGTTCTGTAGTCGAACAAGCTCATGAGATACAGTGCATTGCGAAAGAGCGTGAACTCCTTAAGTGTACCTTACGACAAGTTTGTGGCTGGATGCATCATCGCTAAGTTGCCCCTTCATGGAGGAACTTTGCCACAACTCTCAAACACAAGAGACAGGAGATATCAGTTGAAAATCTGATAGCATCTCTTGATGTTGAGGAGAAAGCTCGGGCTAAGGAATGGAGAAAGGAGAGGGTCGGTCTAGCGCCAACATGGTGCAGAAGAAACCCTACAGCAAGAACAAAGGGAACAACAAGCCCTGTTCAATAAGCCTATGAAGACTACAACCTTCAAGAAGAAGAAGATGATAAACAAAGCAGATGTGAGCTGCTACCTGTGGAGAGACCGGCCACTTTTCTAAGGACTGTCGAGAGAGGCAGACGCAAGAAAAGGCGAGGCAAGTCAACACGACCGCTAGCAATGCTGATGGGTACGGTAATCTCTTTACTGTTCTTTCGGTATTTCAATCTCCATGTTGGTGGATTGATACAGGTGCTAATGTTCATGTGGTGTGTGACATGTTCCTTCTTGCAGTGGCCGGGATTCTTAGTCTTGATGGGGAATGGGTCACATGCTTAGGCGTGGTGTTGGCACGGTAGATCTGAAGTTCACTTCGGGAAGATCGTGCAGCTGAGGAACGTGCAGCATGTCCCTACTATGAACAAGAATCTCGTTAGCGGCTCCCTTCTATGCAGAGATGGGTTTAAGGTTGTTTTAGAGTCGAATAAAGTAGTTGTTTCCAAGTTTGGACAATTTATTGGTAAAGGCTATGAGTGCGGAGGCTTGTTCGCTTTTCTTTCTTTTCAGTAATAAGTGTGTCAACCATATTTGTGGCAATGTTAGTGATGACACCGGTGTTTGGCATTCTCGTTTATGTCACATTAATTTTGGTTTAATGTCCCGGCTATCCAGTTTAAGTTTAATTCCAATTTCACCATTGCCAAAGGTTCTAAGTGCCATAGTTGTGTGCAATCAAAGCAACCTCGGAAGCCTCACAAGGCGGCCGAGGAGAAAGCACCTCTAAAACTCATACATTCTGATCTATGCGAGATGAATGGTGTGTTGACAAAAGGTGGAAAAGTATTTCATGACATTGATTGATGATGCGACTAGATTTTGCTATGTTTTTATTGCGAACTAAAGATGAAGCTTTAGACTACTTTAAAATTTATAAGGCCGAAGTTGAAAATCAACTAGAGAGAAAGATCAAGCGTCTTCGGTCGGATCGTGGTGGCGAATATTTTCTAAAATCTTTGATGAATGGAGGAACATGGCATTATTCATGAGAGGACGCCTCCCTATTCACCCCAATCAAGCGGGGTTGCCGAGAGGACGCTGAACTTGGTGAATTCCATGTTAGCCACTGCTGTTTATCTAAGGCATGGTGGGGGGAGGCTTTATTGACTTCATGTCATGTCTGAATAGAGTTCCTAACAAGAATAAAGATAAAACCCCTTACGAGGAGTGATCTGGGAGAAAACCATCACTTTCGTATTTGCGCATGGGGATGTTTGGCGAAAGTCAATGTTCCAATTACTAAGAAGCGCAAACTTGGACCAAAGACAGTGGATTGTATCTTTCTAGGTTATGCTCCTCGAAGTGTAGGATATAGATTTTTAGTAGTTCAATCTGAGGTACCTGATATGCATGTTGATACTATTATGGAATCTCGTGATGCAACATTTTTGAGAATATGTTTCCTATGAAAGATATGCATAGCATTGCTAGAATTTCTCTGAGATAATTTCTGAGTCTAGTACATCTAATGAGTATTTTGAACAATCACATGAGAATGTTACGGAGAAGGATGACAATGAAGCTCCTAAGCGGAGCAAGAGACGAAGGATTGAAAATCCTTTGGTGATGATTTCATTGTGTACCTTGTGGATGATACTCCCACGTCCATTCGAGAGGCATATGCATCTCCAGATGCAGATGAAAAAAGCTGTCCATAATGAGATGGACTCGATTCTCTCTAATGGAACTTGGGAGCTATCAGAACGACCCCATGGATGCAAGCTTGTGGGCTGCAAATGGGTGTTTAAGAAGAAGCTAAGACTGATGGTACTATTGAGAAGTACAAGGCGCGGCTTGTAGCTAAAGGCTACACACGGAGAGAAGGCGAAGATTACTTGACACCTATTCTGTCGCTAGACTTACCATTCGAGTACTACTGTCCATGGCTGCCTCTTATGGTCTTATCGTTCATCAAATGGACGTAAAGGCAGCTTTTCTTAATGGAGAGTTGGAAGAGGAAATCTATATGGATCAGCTGGGTTTGTAGTAAAAGGTGAAGAAAGAAAGGTGTGCAAGTTGCTGAAATCTTTATGGCCTGAAACAAGCACCTAAGCAATGGCATGAGAAGTTGTAAAGAACTTTCTGTAGGCTTTGTTGTCAATGAGGGTGACAAGTCGTTTACTATCGCCATGGTGGGGCGAAGGTGTTATACTGTGTTTGTATGTGGATGATATTCGATATTTGGTACAAACATGAAAGTAATACACGAGTCAAGTCTTTCTTGTCAAAGTGCTTTGATATGAAAGATGTGGGAGAAGTGATGTGATTATGAACATCAAGCTTATTAAAACGAGAGTGGGATTACTCTAACACAATCCCATTATGTTGAGAAGATCTTGAACCGGTTCGGCTATATTGATAGCAAGTCTTCTCCAACACCTTATGATCCAGTGTGACATTACGCAAGAACCGGAGGATTCGTAGATCAATTGAGATATTCTCAGATTGTTGGCTCACTCATGTACTTAGCGCGACTAGACCGGACATCTCTTTTGTTGTTAGCAAGTTGAGTAGGTTCATGTCAAACCGGGTACTGATCATTGGCATGCACTTGATAGGGTCATGCGCTACCTATGTGGTACAATGAGTTATGGGATTCACTATTCAGCACCCGGCTGTGCTTGAAGGATATATTGATTCGAATTGGATCTCAGATCTGTACGCTACAAGTGGGTATGTATTTACCTTTGGAGGTGGCGAAGTATCATGGAGATCTTGCAAGCAAACCATATTGACGAGGTCAACTATGGAAGCAGAACTTCTGCTTTAGACACAACCACTGTTGAATCAGAATGGTTGCGTGAGCTCTTGATGGACTTTCCTGTGGTTGAAACTGTTCCGGCAATCCTTTTGAATTGTGACAATCAAACTGTAATTGTCAAAGTGAACAATTCTAAGGATAACGCGAAGTCATCAAGACACGTCAAGAGACATTTGAAGTGCATCGAAATTAAACTCGGAGTAATAACTGTTACATATATTCAACAGAACAAAAACCTGGCAGATCCCTTTACAAAGGGACTATCACGTAATTTGATAGAAAGTGCATCGAGGAGATGGGTTTGAGACCCGTTGATGTTACACCATAGTGGTAACCCAACCTTTGTGATCGGAGATCCCGTGAATTAGGACCTGGAAAGAACAAACTAGTGGTTTAATTGAGGAGAGTATTATGTAACCCTCTCTATGTGAAGATGCACAACTCTCAATTGCTGTAAGGCAGGTTGGCAACAAGCCTTAATGTGTTTATGTTGGCTATATTAGCAAAGATGTTGTCCTACAGAGCATTCTTGAAATAACACACCTATATGAGTCCGATTGTTAAACGTCGCAATCTATGAGATTTGGGTGATCTCTAGTAAACTCATGAAGAGACCACGAAGTATGACGCATATGCTTCACCCGCGGGGTAGGCTACTGGCAGCCATGTACTGGTCATGACTTTGAGTGAAACCCTATTCACGCAAACTTGCAATTCAAGGCTTAGTCCATTGTTCAAGTGTGAATGGATGTAGCTTAAGGTTCTAGGCGGAAGTTCAACTTAGCAGTCTCCGCTGAAACACTGGTATATAAACAAGCAGCGGGTATTGGTAAATCTCTAAATGGGGATTTGAGGTCTCATACCTGATTGTTGTTGAAATATTGGGCCCTTTTAGTGGCCAAATTAGATTTCAGTTTTCCTATAAATCTCAAAGCCCATATAGTGACAACCTTGTGAGTTTGAGCCCAAGTTGGTGGCAGCTCCCTAGGGAGTGGCAAAAGGTGGGAAGTTTAGTCCCACATGGAAAGTTGGGGAGGAAGTTAGACCACCTTATAAGGTGGGTTGTTCCACCACTAGTAAGTGAGTGAATAGGAGTGCTACACGCGCGTGCTCCTCACTCACCATCGCTGGCTCGTCTCGCTAAACACAGGCTCACGACCGTCCACCCGGCCTTGGCAGCTCGTAGTGAGTGGATTGAGCCTCGAACGCGACTTTCCCTGCACAGCCCGGGAAAGCGAACGAGTCCTAGGCCAGACGCGTCGCAGTTAAGTCGGATTCGGGTCGCTCCCGGATCGGGGGCTATATCTGTAACCGACTCGAAACGTTCGTGCGACGTGGGCGTGGCCGCAGAAACTGAGCCTCGAGCCTATATAATCTCTTGCCCGGCTGCCACAGAGAAACATATCTAATACACGAGTTAGAGTTTCCACCTCTCTGCAACACAGCAGCAATAGCCCTATTCGATCCCGCACGCCAGCGTGCATCGGCGAACGGGAGAACAGGTCTCCGGAACCGCTGTCCTTGCGATCCTGTACGGGAGAGGGGCGAATTAGGTTTTTGGGAGCGCGCGACCGCTCAAGCTCTTCATCACGGGTCTTCCGTCCAAGTCGGGCGGTCCTGCCTACCGTAGTTTGGGCATGCCGTCTACTTCGACCGTCGTCCCTATCGTCAACAACGTTGTCATCAACAACGTGGCTAACTGCGACATCATGCGCTACACCTCCACATGCCTCCACGGATCGGTGCGATGGGCATATCTCGATCTGTTTAGCGATGGATGCTTTACCGTTTGCGCTGCTGCTACTCATGTTGATTAATGCATCTAGTATGTTCGAGTTTCACATGTTAGTCGCTGCTGAAACACTGGTATATAAACAAGCAGTGAGTATTGGTAAATCTCTAAATGGGGATTTGAGATCTGGCGGGGGATTGTTGAAATATTGGGCCCACTTTTAGTGGCCCAAATTAGATTTCAGTTTTCTATAAATCTCAAAGCCCACATAGTGGCAGCCTTGTGAGTTTGAGCCCAAGTTGGTGGCAGCTCACTAGGGAGTGGAAAGAGGTGGGAAGTTTAGTCCCACATGGAAAGTTGGGAGGAAGTTAGACCACCTTATAAGGTGGGTTGTTCCACCACTAGTAAGTGAGAGAGAATAGGAGTGCTACACGTGGCAGCATCCTCCCTCCCCTCCTGGCACAAGCTCGACCACGACCGTCACGGCGCGCGCGCCGCTAAGTGGTGAGTGGATTGAGCCTCGAACCGAGACTTTCCTTACTTTTTGCAGCTCGGAGAAAGCAGAGCAGTCCCTAGACGGACGCGTCGCCGATTAATTGATTCAATTAAACTCCCGGATAAATGGGCTATCATAGCAGAGCTCGAAGCGTTCGTGCGGCCGTGGGCGTGGCCCACGTTGCCTAGGGATTTCGAGCCTATATAATCTCTTGCTTGGCTACCTTAGGAAACATATCTAATACGAGTTAGGGTTTCCACCTCTCTCAGCTTGCGCCGCCATCGTAGCCTACACCTCCACATAACCTCACCGAGATCGGTGCGTGCGACATATCTCGATCTGTTTAGCGATGGATGCTTTCTCGTTTGTTGCTAGCATGCTCATGTTGATTAATGCATCTAGTATGTTCGAGTTTCACATGTTAGTAATTGGCTGTTGTCGTTATGCTTTATATTTTGGAATTAATCATGAAAATTGTACCTAATTATCCAACAATCCAAAAACCTAAGTGTAGGCAATTTCCCGAGTTAACAATGGCTGGTTTTCCTGATGCACTGAGGCCGGATAGGGTTTACCGGTGTGCACTTTAAGAGGTGGCAGGTTAAGGCCGCGCTCTGGCTTACTCATCTGAAGTGTTCCATGTGAGTAATGGTCTTACTGAAGGAACTATATCTGACCAAGGTCAGAACAACGGAAAACAATACTCTCTTCGTCGGATGCGTTCTAAGTATTCTTCTTTGATCGTACGTAGCCAGTGTGTACATGCATAGCAGAGATGGTAAAGAGCTACGGATGCGCGAATGCTAAGTTCGGTGCAACCGATGCAGGCAGTGAATTGTACATCATGGAGAGCTTCCATGACATCGGGATGGTAAACAACCGTTCCGTAGTCGAACAAGCTCATGAGATACGAGTGCATTGCGAAGAGCTTGAACTCCTTAGTGTGCCTTACTGACAAGTTTGTAGGTGGATGCATCATCGCTAGTTGCCTTCATGGAGGCTTTGCCACAACTCTCAAACACAAGAGACATAAGATATCAGTTGAAATATGATAGCATCTCTTGATGTTGAGGAAAACTCAGACTAAGGATATGCGAGAAAAGAGGGTGGTCAGTCTAGCGCCAACATGGTGCAGAAGAAAACCTACAGCAAGAACAAAGGGAACAACAAGCCCTCATTTAATAAGCCTATGAAGACTACAACCTTCAAGAAGAAGAAGATGATAAACAAGGCGATCTGAGCTGCTTTACGTGTGGAGAGAACCGGCCACTTTTCTAAGGACTGTCGAGAGAGGGCGAACCGCAAGAAAAGCGAGGCAAATCAACACAGTGGCAAGCTAACACAATGCTGATGGAGTAGGTAATCTCTTTATTTATTCTTTTGTTATTTCAATCTCCATGTTGGTGGATTGATATAGGTGCTAATGTTCATGTGTGTCTTGACATATCCATGTTCACTTCTTACCAGGTGGGCGGGTTCTTCCGTCTTGATGGGGAATGGGTCACATGCTTATGTTCGTGGTGTTGGTACGGTGGGTAAGTTCACTTCGGGGAAGATCGTGCAGGTGAGGAACGTGCAGCATGTCCCTATTATAAACAATCTCGTTAGTGGCTCCCTTCTATGCAGAGATGGGTTTAAGGTTGTTTTCGAGTCGAAAAAAGTAGTTGTTTCCAAGTTTGGACAATTTATTGGTAAAGGCTATAAGTGCGGAGGCTTGTTCCGCTTTTGCTTTCTGATTTCAGTAATAAGTCTATGAACCATATTTGTGGCAATGTTGGTGATGATACCAAGTGGTTGGCATTCTCGTTTATGTCACATTAATTTTGGTTTTATGTCTCGGCTATCCAATTTAAGTTTAATTCCGAATTTCACCATTGCCAAAGGTTCTAAGTGCCATAGTTGTGTGCAATCAAAGCAACCTCGGAGGCCTCACAAGGCGGCCGAGGAGAGAAATGGCACCTCTAGAACTGTACATTCTGATCTATACGAGATAAATGGTGTGTTGACAAAGGTGGAAAGGGATATTTCATGACATTGATTGATGATTGATACGTCTCCCGTATCGTTAATTTCTTATGTTCCGTGCCACATTATTGATGATATCTACATGTTTTATACACATTATATGTCGTATTTATGCATTTTCCGGCACTAACCTATTAACGAGATGTCGAAGAGTCAGTTGTTGTTTCTGCTGTTTTGGTTTCAGAAATCCTAGTAAGGAAATATTCTCGGAATTGGGCCAAATCAACGCCAGGGGTCCTATTTTGCCACGAAGCTTCCAGAAGACCGAGGAGAGTCGAAGTGGGGCCACGAGGTGGCGACACACCGGGCGGCGCGGCCCAAGCCCTGGCGCCGGCCTGTTGTGTGGGCCTCGTGCGCCCTCTTCCCTGCCCTTCCGCCTACATATAGTCTTCGTCGCGAACCCCCCGTTCCGGGAGCCACGATACGGAAAACCTTCCAGAGACGCCGCCGCAATCCCATCTCGGGGGATTCGGGAGATCCTCCGGACACTCCGGAGAGGGGAATCATATCTCGGAGGACTCTTCACCGCCATGGCCGCCTCCGGAGTGATGAGTGAGTAGTTCACCCCTGGACTATGGGTCCATAGCAGTAGCTAGATGATCGTCTTCTCCTCATGTGCTTCATTGTCGGATCTTGTGAGCTGCCTAACATGATCAAGATCATCTATCTGTAATGCTATATGTTGTGTTTGTCGGGATCCGATGGATAGAGAATACTATGTTATGTTGATTATCAATCTATTACCTATGTGTTGTTTATGATCTTGCATGCTCTCCGTTATTAGTAGAGCTCTGGCCAAGTTTTTACTTTTAACTCCAAGAGGAGTATTTATGCTCGATAGTGGGTTCATGCCTCCATTAAATGCGGGACAGTGACAGAAAGTTCTAAGGTTGTGGATGTGCTGTTGCCACTAGGGATAAAACATTGATGCTATGTCCGAGGATGTAGTTATTGATTACATTACGCACCATGTCGGGGGGAAGACCCCGGGTAGGGCAATGGACGCGGAGCAGCCGGCTAGAGGTTGGCCGGCTCGCGGCAAAGGCCGGCTGAGGAGCAGCCAGGAGCCCGTGGCCGGCTGCCTCGGAGCGGCTGGCTCTAAGTCTAGTCGGCTGGCTGCGGCCATCTGCGCGTAGCTGGGCCGGCTACACGCCATATCCGGCGGGTCTATACCTCGGACAGACTCGAGGCTGGCGAGTCTTGCATGAGAAGGAGCTGGGTAGGTGGTCCGGGTTCAAAGGTCCAACGACCTCACTTACCGTAAAGCACGGGAGCAGTAGAGCAACGAGTTCGCGTGGCCGGTTCTCTCACGCCGCGGTGCGGCGCTCGGGGCATGAAGGCGGCATCTCCTTCGCCATGGCGGCCTCCTCTCGGCGGACGGGACAGGCCACTAAGCCTCAGCGGCTCCATGACGTCGCGCCTCGGGAAGGAGCGGAAGCGGGAGCCGGCCAAGCCGGCCCGTAGACGTAGGGACAGTGTAAAGTGCGGTGCCTATAAGCTGGGCTACCTCGTGCGGGGGACGATCGAGCATTCTTACTTCACTCTAGACTTAGCGCTGCCCTGTGAGAGAGACCTTCGTCTACCTTAGCCTCCCGGGGGCAGCGGTCACAGCTCTAGGAGCACCATTGTCTTGTGATATCATCTTATACACACATAGCGGAGTGAGTGTTACCTCCATCGGAGGGCCTCGAACCAGGTTCGTCGCCGTGTCGCTCGTGCCCATACCCGCATCCGGATACCGCCGTGAGTCCACTAGGAACCACCTCGATTAGCCACCCTGGCATATACGTGACGATACCGACATTTGGCGCCCACCGTGGGGCCTTCAGCGTCCGCGGCGGTGTCTTCATCCGGACGACCTCCCATCACCACCGGCCGGGCGCCGGGCTTGATCGGAGATTCGGCTCCCTCGGCGCATCAGCGACAATGCTGGCTGCTTCGCCGCGGCCCGTCTTCCCCGGCGGCGGCATCCTTCGGCGGCTCCGACGTCTCGTCGCCACCGTTGCACCACCGCACTACCCGCGCGAGATCCTACGCTGCGCAAGCCCTCCCCCGAGGCCGCGCCGGCCTCACCCGCCAGCCTGCATCGTGCACGAGTCATGGCAGCCGGCGCGAGCAGCCCGCCAAGTCCACACGCGTTCGCGGCCCCGACCTGGAGCGCAACGTCGGCGCTGCGTCCGCATCAGGCGCAAAGCCGCCACCACCACCATCCCGGCTGGAAGAAGTCCGGGCAAAGCTGAGCACTCCGCTCACCACGGCGCCGGCGCCCGGCCGCCACCGTCGAGCGGACCGGAGAGCGCGCGCTTGCTGCGCTCAAGCGGCGGGAGCTGGCGCTGCGCTAGCGCCGGTGGGACATCACCAGCGAGTACAGCCGCGCCACGCCTCACCCCGGGCGCGACAACCCCGGCCGGACGGCCGGATCCGCCCGCGAGGCCGCGACCTGGGCGCCGAGATCGACCGCGACGGCGCGACACATCTCGTCGAGCTGCCCATCTACAACACCCCGACAAGAACATGCTCGCGGCCGAAGCCGCCGCAGAAGAGCTGCACCGCCTCGAAGGCGAAGAGTTGCGCCGCCCAGGACTACGCGGGTGGTGAGGTTGCTGAAGGCTGCCAACAAGCGATCGAAAGACCCCGGTCGCCAAGACCCTAGAGCTTCTGCTCGTGGTGCCGAGCAACGCCGAGGACACGGCCGAGTCCATCCCCAGCGCAAGCCGGCGCAACGACTCCCGCATGCGCACGCGAGCTCAAGCCGGCCGAGCCGCCAGCCAGGCGGCGGCGGCAGCCGCGGTCGCAGAGGCCAAGCCGGAACCGGGAGCAAGACCGAGCCTCGGCGCCCACACCGGCCGGCTCCAGAAGCCAGCGGTGCTCGCCGCCGGCCCATACCCGGCTGGGCCCGCGCATCGAGCCGGCAGACGCCCGAGATCGCTCGACCGGCTGGTCGAATCCGCATCGCGGGAGAGGAGGATCAGCCGGCCCCAAGTGCTTCGGGCCCCGCGCGCCAACGAACCCATGATCGACGGCTTCCAGCTCCCGCGCGACACCCCCAAGTACGACGGCACCGCAGGCCGGAGGACTGGCTCTTTGGACTACTCCGCGGTCGGCATCGCCGGGCAACAAACGGCTGGCGGTGCGCTATTCTCCACGATGCTAGTCGGCTCCGCCCGCACTGGCTCAACAACCTGCCAGCCGGCAGCATCAACGGCTGGCTGGACTTCGGAGGCCTTCATCAGCAACTTCACCGGCACCTATCGCCGGCCGGGTCGCCCTCGGCAGCTTGAGATGTGCAAGCGGGGCCCGGACGAGACGGACCGCGTACCTGACGCGCTGGTGCGAAATGCGCAACTCCTGCGAGGGTGTGCATGAGATCCAAGCCATCAGCTTCTTCATGGGAGGCTGCCGGCCCAACACCATGCTGTGGCACAAGCTACGCCGCAGCGACCCCAAGTCGATGGCCGCCTTGATGGCCATCGCCGACAAGTACGCGCTGGCTGAGGAAGCCGGCAAGGCGCCGGCTGATATTTCACCGGCCCCAGCAAGACGGGACAACAACAAGCCGGCTGAGCACAAGCCGGCCGAGGGCGGCTCGCATGGCAGCCGGCGTGATAATTACCGCGACAAGCGGCACGGCGACCAGCGGACCGCCGATGCGGTTCCGCCCATGTGGCAGCCGTGTCGGACCATGCGGCGCCTGGCGGCAGCCGGCGCCGGAAGCAAGAACCGCGGTGGAAGCCGAAGTACACCTTCGAGCAGATGCTCGACTCGCCGTGCAAGTACCACAGCGGCAAGAACCCCTCCAACCACACCACCGCGAGCCCTTCATGAAGCGGCTGACCAGCGGTGAACCCCTCCCGCCCCCACCCCGCCTCCTCCAGCCCGGCAAGAGCGGTCGGTCAGCGCCGAGTCCTACCTTACCCAGTGCTCTCCAGTCAGAAGCAAAACTACCACTACCAGAAGGTCACATACGGCGTGTACATGGCGGCCAAGAAGCTCAAGCACTACTTCCAGGAGCATCCCATCAAGGTGGTGGCCACAGCACCCTTGGCGGAAATCATCGGCAACAAGGACGCCAATGGCCGGGTTGCAAGTGGGCCCTGGAGCTAGCCCACACCATCATCTATGAGCGCGCACGACCATCAAGTCGCGATCCTCGCGGACTTCTTCGTCGGCTGGGCCGAAATGCAATACCAGCCTGTGCCTGACTCCACGCAGCGGAAGCTGCGCCCGACGGCTCGAAGATGCGAAGCTTGGCAGGAGCATCGTCGTCACTTCCACAAGGAGATGGGTGGACCCCATCTGCAGATCCCGCCGCATCCAATAATGTGGCGGAGTACGAAGCGCTCATTCATGGGCTGAAGCTGGCCAAGGAGATAGGCGTGCGTCGCATCCTGCTGCCCGGCGACTCCAACTTGGTCATACAGCAAGCATCGGGCGACCGGGACGCGAAGGACGCCAACATGGCCTGATACCGCTTCCACGTCCAGCAGCTATCCGGCTTCTTCGATGGGCTGTGAATTCCATCATGTGCCACGAGCAAACAATGAGGCGGCAGACGCCCATCCGATTGGCTCAACCCGGCAAGCTATTCCGCCGGGGCGTTGCCTTGGCGGTTCTCAAGAAACCATCCATCATACGTCAACCCGGACTCGGATTCCATATTCGTGCCGGCTGACCCGGGGCTTCTCAGCCGAACCCGGGGCTTCATCGCCCAAGTCGGGGGCTTATCCAGCCGAACCCGCCGGCTCCACAGCCAACCCAGGGGCTTCTCGGTCCACGCGGGGCTTCAGCCAAACTCGGGGGCTTCTCAGCCGAACCCGCCGGCTTCACAGCCGGACCCGGCGACCATGCAGTGAAACCGGAAGCTCCGAAGATGGAGGCCTTGGTGGTCGGCGTATTTGAAATAAAATGCGTACCATCATGGGCACAAGAATTCCTCTCCTACCTCACCGATGGTGTGCTGCCCAATGACAGGGTTCAAGCCAGGCAGATTGAGAGAAGGGCCAAGGCCTATGCAATCATCAACCACGAGCTGTACAAACGCAGCGTAAGTGGGGTGTTCCAGCGGTGCGTCGAGCCGGCTGAAGGGATTGAACTCCTACGGGAAATCCATCAGGGTGAGTGCGGCCACCACGCCTCCTCCCGAGCCATAGTGGCCAAAGCCTTCCGGCACGGTTTTACTGACTTGCGACTCAGAGAGCGAGAAGAACTGGTGAAGAAGTGCAACGGCTGCCAGCGCTTTGCCAAGCAAACGCCGGCTTCCGCCTTGAAGACCATCCCCATTACCTGGCCATTTGCCGTATGGGGCTTGGATATGGTGGGCCCATTCAAAACAGCCCGAGGCGGCATGACTCATCTCTTGGTGATGATTGACAAATTCACTAAGTGGATCGAAGCCAAGCCAATCAAGAAGCTGGACGGCTCCACAGCCGTCACATTCCTCAAGGAAATAATCGTGAGATACGGCTACCCCCATAGCATCATCACCGACAACGGCAGCAACTTCGCCGAGGGCATTTTCAAGCGCTATTGCGGGGAGATGGGGATCCAAATGGACCTATCGTCCGTGGCGCACCCGGAGTCATATGGCCAGGTGGAGAAAGCAAACGGCTTGATCTTAGCCGGCATCCGGCCCCGGCTGGTGGAACCACTTGAGCGCTCAGCCGGCTGCTGGATCGAAGAGCTGCCCAACGTGTTGTGGAGCCTGCGCACGACGCCAAACCGCTCGGTCGGCTTCACACCCTTCTTCCCTCGTATACGGGGCCGAAGCCGCTGCCGGCCGATATATCGAGCACGACGCGCCAAGGATCAAGCTCTACCCAGAAGCCGAAGCCAAAAAGCTCGTGAAGATGGAGTCGACCTGGTTGAAGAGGTCCGGTGATGGCCGAGTCCAAGGTCTACCATATACCAGCAAAGCCTCACGCTATCACAGCCGGAAGGTCAGTCCTTAGCATTCCGAGAAGGAGACCCTGGTGCTCGAGTGATCCAACGGACAGCGGACAGCATAAGCTGTCATCCCCATGGGAAGGTCCCTTCATCGTGAGCAAGGCGGTAGGCAATGATTCCTACTATCTCATAGATGCCCAAGAGGCTAAGAAAAACAGGCCGGACAAAACTGACGAGGAGACTAAACGTCCCTGGAATGTCAGGTTGCTTCGACCATTTTATACTTGAGAGCAGGAATGTATGTATCTCTTATACCCTTTTGTAAGCTATGAAAAAGTAAGCGCCAAGAGCGCCGATTTCGACAAGTTTTTCGCGTACTCTATTGTTTTCGCCAATTGGCTAACACCCTCACGCGGCCGGCTTAGTAACGTGATCCGGTTTCCGACAGCCGACTTCCGACCAGCTACAGAACCGCAACGGCTGTCCGCTGGCGGGAGTAAGTGCCTAGGGAGCCGACACGCGAAAGATGGCTAAGGGAAAGAGTGAAGGCGAACTGTTTCTTGCACAACTTTTCATAAGTGCCGGATTGCCGAACTCGACTCGTTCGACTGAAATACTGTCGGCGTCACCCAGCGGCACGCTCTTGATCCGGACGGACGCAAGTCGGACGTACGACCGGCAAGGGCACAGCCAAAGAGTGGGGCGGATGGGAAAAAGCGAACAAGTTGGAAGAAAGCAAGCCGGCACACAAATGATTAAACAAACACATTAAAATGTGCCTTAATAAAGGATATAATATTGTCTTACATATGCACCCGGCATCCCGGGGATTTAACGAGCTGTCTTGCAAAAGCATAAGGATAACAGGTACAAGCTAAACACCGGTGGATCGGGACCGGTCGGAGGAGCATCAGCAGAGCCGGCTGCCGGGTCATCCTCGGCACGTCGTCCGCCTCATCCTCAGCCTCCTCCTCGTTCCGGGGCAGGGGTTCGGGTCGCGATGAAGATAGCCTTGTCGACGAAGTCGGCGAATGGCGCAGGCACAGCGAGCGGGGCGGTTTGTTCTCCGGCGGGAGCTTGTCCTCCACGTCGGCGCCGGAACTCCAGCTGGTCGAGGCTAACCTCGTTATACCAGGAGCACAAAAGATAGCGCCATATCGGCTCGGCGCGCTGCCGACTCCTTCCGGTCCGAAGCGGTCGGGAGCCCTGTCCAGCCAGGCGATGAGGTTGGAGAGATCTTGCGGCAGCGTCTCCGTCGGCCATAGCAGCCGGATCAGCTCTTCCGCCGCCTTCCGCAGCTCCCGACCAAGCTTGGTGATTGGCTCCACACGGGCAGCCATGGACGACAAATAGTCATCCATGGTGAAGCAGTCGGAGCTCTGCTCCCCAGTGGCCTGCCGGCGCTCCTCCCGCGCCTTGCCAACAGCCGCTAACGCCGCATCCTGCGCCTCAGGGAAGGCCGCTGCAAAGAAGAAATGCATCAGAAATCCGTTGAAGCCGGAGATAGCCGAAAAATACAAATTTTCGAAGTCCTAAAGTAAGCCTGGCGGCAGCCGCAAGGCCGACTGCTGACTGAAGATGGAGATTCGAAGCTCTAAAGTAAGCCTGGTGGCAGCCGGCAAGAACGACTGCCCCCAGCCTGAAGATGGAAATTTAAGTAAAAAGAAAAAAAAACACAGCGGCAGCAAAGAACCCCGCCCCGCCTGAAGATGGAATATCGGAAAAATCAAAGTTTTGCCGGTATAACCTAAGCCGGCAGCCGACGGCCGCAAGAAGGCATAAGATAAAAGACTCACCCGCCAAGCCGCGGTCGAGCGCGCTAAGTTCCTCCAACCACCGCTTGGCGGTGGCCGACAGCTCGTTGGACTTGGTGGTCACCTCTTCACGACGCAAGCCTGCGCTCCACCTCATCCGCCGCCTGCTCAGTCCGCCAGCTTCTCCTCCCGTCCTTCTTGAGGCGGCAAGTTCCTTGAGGTGGTTAGCCTCAAGCGCGCAGCCGCCTCAGCTCAGTCAGCCACCTTCAGCTTGGCGGCAGCGCAGGTTCGCCTCTCGCTTGTGACGCATTGGCGCGGGCAACTCGGAGGTCCGACTCCGGTGCGGGATCCGGGGCGGCCTCAGCCAGCCGGCAAAAACAAGCCGTCGGTAAAGAAACTCAAGAAAGAGCAAGTCAAAAAGAGAAGGCCTTACCGACAGCCTCCAGCTCGCGGGCCAAGCCGGCCCGCTCGATCTTGGCCTTGTGGTAGCTAGTCACCACCTTGTTGTACAAAACGGTGCGTCGCTCCGCAACCTGAAAGAAACAATCAGACATCCAGACGAAACCCGGACCGGCTCCAAACAGCCGGCCCATGCCTCGGAGGGCTACCAGGATAATAGCGAATTGCAAAAACAAGAAGACACATACCTTGTCGGCATCCTCCAGCGTTGCCAGCTGGGCGAGGGTCTCGGCGGCCTTGGCCTTGAGGCTGCCGCGGAAGCCGGAAAAGAACAGCTTCATGGGCGCCACACCTGGCTGCCCCTCCCGACTGGTCACCTCACAGGCATCCGCCTGATGCCACGCAACCTCCATGGTGCCGGCCGAGCCAAGGCTGGAATCGGACACGGCCCCAGCCGCCCCCCCACATGGCCTTAGATGGGTCCGACGGGCCCTCACCAGCCCTCCGTCCTCTCCCTTCGAGCGCGCTTCTCTCTCCCTTGCCGCTCCTTCCTTCCGGCCCGTCCAGCTCCGTGGCTCCCGGCCGGTCGACGGGAGGGAGAAATCGTCCCCGGCGCCGTGGCTCTCCTCCCGCTCCTCCAGCTGCACCACACGTTGGGCGCGGGCGCCGCCCGGTCGCGGGCGGCGCAGCCCCGCCGGCTCCGGCTCCGGCCGGGCGGCATGCCCCTGCCAGCTCCGGCCGCCTGCTCCACAAACGGGGCACGGCGCGGAAACATGTCGTCTATGGTCGGCCGGCGCGCCGACTGACCCTGGACTCCGCCGCCAGGCGCCGCAGGAGGCGCGGCTGAAGAAAGCGCCCCCGCAGAAGGCGGCGTAGCCGCAGGCGGCACGTTAGCAGCAGGCGGCGTGCGCGCGCGTGCCGAGGGCTGCGAGGTTGGCTCCCTCTGCCGCCGAAGCGGTGACGGGAGGAGCTTGCCGAGAGCCGCCTCCCTGGCCAAACTTATTGGAGCCCTAGTTGAACAAGCAAGAAAAGATAAGTACAAAAAGGAAGGAAAGAAAAGGAATCAAACAACAGAGAAAAAAGAACTCACCCGGCTTGCTCCGGAACCTTGGGCGCATGCCGGCGCTGCTTCTTGGCCTTCGCCTCCACCGCAGCCGTGGACCCGCCGATGGCCCGCTTCCTCCCCTTCGGCGCGGAAGTCGCCGTGCCCGTAGGCGGCACCGCGCGCAGAGGCACCGCCGGGATTGGCCCCGTGCCGGATTCCGCCGGCTCCGCCTGCGGCTGCTCCTGCTCATGCTCAGGCGAGGGCGGCGGATTATGCTCCCCCTGGCCGCCTTGATCCGGCACCTCCGGCAGATCATCGTCGCCGGCTTGGTCGCCGGCTGGGTCGGCCGGGTCGACGTGGTCCGGCGTCCAGACCTTCGTCGCCAAGTCGCCATCCTCGATGCCTTGGCGGGTGAAAAGTTGAAAACAAGACAAGATAAATATCGAGTCGGCCATGCAGCTGCAAGCCGGAAAACGGCAAAACATCAAACTTACCAGTTCAGGCAGCTGCTCCCGGTCGTAGGGCGGCAGCCGCCAATCCCAGTTGTCCGGCATATTGGCCTTGGTGATGTTGTTCACCCGGCGAGCTACCTGGGACTTGGAGAGCTCCGCCTTCGACGTCCGGGTCGGGTCGAGCCGGTCGGACATATGCCCGATCTTGTGGACGCGCCACTGGAGCGGTATGACCCGGCGCATGACGTAGGTGCGAGAGGAGGTCCTCGGCGCTCCCGGCCTCCGTGGCGCCTCCCCGAAGTCCCACGGAGGTTCACCTCCGCGTCCGGGTCAGAGGACTTGGCGTTGTGGCCCAGTTGAGCCGGCCGGACTGGCGGAGCCGGGTTGTATTCCGGCAGGTTGGGCCGGTCGAAGCCGGGCTCTCGTTCGCACGTAAAAGAAAGACATCTGCAATTCTTCACGGAATCGACAGTCGGGATCCGCGGAAGACGTACCCGTCGAGGATAGATGGAGGCGGCGCCGCGGGTCCTCGGACGACCGGTCGTACGTGCCTTGATGTGAAAAGCCGGCTCCAAAACTCCACATCCGGCCACAAGGCGGGCGTAGCCTTCCATGAAGACCACATAGCAGCTGAGGAGGATCATGGCGTTGGCCGGCAGGTGGTGCGGCTGCAGGCCGAAGTAGTCGAGGAACCGGAGGAAGAAGTTGGAGGCCGGCAGGCCCAACCCGCGGTCGAGGTGCGCGCCGAAGACCACGCGTTTGCCGGGTTCCGGCTGGGGCTCCATCTCCGCGCCCGGCGCCCTCGTAATCACCCCCGCCGGGATGCGGCGGAGGCGCACGAGCCGAGCGATGTCGTCCTCCCGCATGTAGGAGCCCTTCCAAGAACCGCTTGGTTGAGCCATTGCGGACGAGGAAGAAGAAGAAGAAGTCCAGGAAAGGCGGAAGGGCGAAGAGGAGCCGCTCCTCGCCAGAGGAGATCGCGGTGGAGAAGAGCGCACCGTTGACACGCGCGGCCCCGTGGCGCCGGATTGGCGGAGTTGCGGCGCCGGGTCGACGGAGGAACGTCGGGGCGCCCGCTCGCTAAAGCTCGCCAGGGAAATAGTGGAGAAGAGCGCGCTGGATCGGTGGAGAGCTCGAACGGAAGAAAGGGGCGAAGTGGAGCGCGAGGAAGAAGAAGACGCCTCGGTACCGCTCCGGGGGCATTTATAGCCGCCCGGTGCGCCGGTTGCGTGGCCACGTGGCGATCGTGGGCCGCGTTGGGACTGCGGCCATAACTACCCCACGATGGCTGCGGTTACCGAAAACTGCCAAGCCACTTCCCCCACGACCGCACCGGATCCGGCGGAGACATTGATGTGACCAGACGAAGCGGCAACAGGAGCCTGCCGTCAGACCAGTCAAGTCGAGCACAAGGCCCGAGGCGGCGGAGACTCCGGCGTGCCCAAGCCGGAGCCGGACATAAAATTCAATCCGGCCCCAAACTCTCCTAGCAAGGCGGAGACATCGCCAATACTTGTAAAAAAGCAAAAGCTGCAGAAAGAAAACGGCCGGCTGCAAGCGGCCGGGAAGCCGGATGAGGGCGCGGCCGGCTGAATGGAAATTCTCGGTCGGCCCCTCAAGGGCCGCCCAACGTTTTCAGAAGATCTAAGGAGCCGAAACCTGCCTAGGTCCCCTCTTAACGCAGGACCTTGCCAGCTTCGGGGGCTAATGTCGAGGGAAGACCCGGGTAGGGCAATGGACGCGGAGCAGCCGGCTAGAGGTTGGCCGGCTCGCGGCAAGGCCGGCGGAGCGCCGGTGGAGCCGTGGCCGGCTCTCGGAAGCCGGCTAGCTCTAAGTCCTAGTCGGCCTGGCTACGGCCATCTGCGTGGCTGGCCGGCTTCTACCGCCATATCCGACAGGGTCTATACCTCGGACCGACTCGAGGCTGGCGAGTCTTATGAAGGAGCTGGGTAGGTGGTCCGGTTCAAAGGTCCACGCTGACCTCACTTACCGTAAAGCACGGGGCACGTAGAGCAACGTGCGCGTGGCGGACATGCCATCATCGCCTACGCCGGTCCGTACCGGCTACGGGGCATGATGGGGACATCTCCTCGCCATGTCGCTGACCTCCTCGGCGGACGGGACAGGCCACTAAGCCTCAACGGCTCCATGAGGTCAACGCCTCGGGAAGGAGGAAGCCGGAGCCGGCCAAGCCGGCCGATAGACTATAGGGACTTCTGTAAAGTGCCAGTGCCTATATAAGCTGGGCTACCCCCCTCGTGCGGGGGACGATCGAGCATTCTTACTTCACTCTAGACTTAGCGCTGCCCTGTGAGAGAGACCTTCGTCTACCTTAGCCTCCCAGGGGCAGCCGGATACAGCTCTAGGAGCACCATTGTACTGTGATATCATCTTATACACACATAGCAGGAGTAGAGGTGTTACCTCCATCGGAGGGCCTCGAACCTGGGTACGTCGCCGTGTCGCTCGTGCCCATACCCGCATCCGGATACCGCCGTGAGTCCACTAGGAACAACCTCGATTAGCCACCCTATGGCATATGCCGTGACGATACCACGACACACCATACTTAATGCAATTGTCTGTTGTTTGCAACTTAATACTGGAAGGGGTTTGGATGATAACCTGAAGGTGGACTTTTTAGGCATAGATGCATGCTGGATAGCGGTCTATGTACTTTGTCGTAATGCCCAATTAAATCTCACTATACTCATCATATCATGTATGTGCATGGTCATGCCCTCTCTATTTGTCAATTGCCCATTGTAATTTGTTCACCCAACATCTTGTTTATCTTATGGGAGAGACACCTCTAGTGAACTGTGGACCCGGTCCATTCTTTTACATCGAATACAATCTGCCAATACTTGTTTTACTGTTTTCTGCAAACAATCATCATCCACACTATACATCTAATCCTTTGTTACAGCAAGGCGGTGAGATTGACAACCTCTTTGTTTCGTTGTGGCAAAGTACTTTGGTTGTGTTGTGCAGGTTCCACGTTGGCGCCGGAATCCCTGGTGTTGCGCCGCACTACATCCCGCTGCCATCAACCTTCAACGTGCTTCTTGGCTCCTCCTGGTTCGATAAACCTTGGTTTCTTTCTGAGGAAAACTTGCCGCTGTACGCATCACACCTTCCTCTTGGGGTTCCCAACGGACGCGTGCTGTACGCGTATCAATGATGCAACTAGATTTTGCTATGTTTATTTGTTGCGAACTAAAGATGAAGCTTTAGACTACTTTAAAATTTATAAGGCCGAAGTTGAAAATCAACTAGAGAGAAAGATCAAGCGTCTTAGGTCGGATCGTGGTGGCGAATATTTTCCTAAAATCTTTGATGAATTTTATGAGGAACATGGCATTATTCATGAGAGGACGCCTCCCTATTCACCCCAATCAAACAGGGTTGCCGAGAGGAAAAACCGCACGCTGACTGACTTGGTGAATTCCATGTTAGCCACTGCTGGTTTATCTAAGGCATGGTGGGGGAGGCTTTATTGACTTCATGTCATGTCCTGAATAGAGTTCCTAACAAGAATAAAGATAAAACCCCTTACGAGGAGTGGGCTGGGAGAAAACCATCACTTTCGTATTTGCACATGGGGATGTTTGGCGAAAGTCAATATTCCAATTACTAAGAAGCGCAAACTCGGACCAAAGACAGTGGATTGTATCTTTCTAGGTTATGCTCCTCGAGTGTAGGATATAGATTTTTAGTAGTTCAATCCGAGTACCTGATATGCATGTTGATACTATTATGGAATCTCGTGATGCAACATTTTTGAGAATATGTTTCCTATGAAAGATATGCATAGCATTGCTAGAATTTCTACTGAGATAATTCCTGAGTCTAGTACATCTAATGAGTATTTTGAACAATCACATGAGAATGTTACTGAGAAGGATGACAATGAAGCTCCTAAACGGAGCCAGAGACGAAGGATTGAAAAATCCTTTGGTGATGATTTCATTGTGTACCTTGTGGATGATACTCCCACGTCCATTGCAGAGGCATATGCATCTCCAGATGCAGATGACTGGAAAGAAGCTGTCCATAATGAGATGGACTCGATTCTTTTTAATGGAACTTGGGAGCTATCAGAACGACCCCATGGATGCAAGCCTGTGGGCTGCAAATGGGTGTTAAGAAGAAGCTAAGACCTGATGGTACTATTGAGAAGTACAAGGCGCGGCTTGTAGCTAAAGGCTACACACAGAGAAGGCGAAGATTACTTCGACACCTATTCACCTATCGCTAGACTTACCACCATTCGAGTACAACTGTCCATGGCTGCCTCTTATAGTCTTATCGTTCATCAAATGGACGTAAAGACAGCTTTTCTTAATGGAGAGTTGGGAGAGGAAATCTATATGGATCAGCCGATGGGTTTGTAGTAAAAGGTGAAGAAAGGTGTGCAAGTTGAAATCTTTATATGGCCTGAAACAAGCACCTAAGCAATGGCATGAGAAGTTTGACAGAACTTTGACTTCTGTAGGCTTTGTTGTCAATGAGGCTGACAAGTGTGTTTACTATCGCCATGGTGGGGGCGAAGGTGTTATACTGTGTTTGTATGTGGATGATATTCTGATATTTGGTACAAACATGAAAGTAATACACGGGGTCAAGTCTTTCTTGTCAAAGTGCTTTGATATGAAAGATCTGGGAGAAGCTGATGTGATTGAACATCAAGCTTAGTAAGAACAGTGGGATTACTCTAACACAATCCCATTACGTTGAGAAGATCTTGCCGGTTCGGCTATATTGATAGCAAGTCTTCTCCAACACCTTATGATCCCGATGTGACATTACGCAGAACCGGAGGATTGTCGTAGATCAGCGAGATACTCTCAGATTGTTGGCTCACTCATGTACTTAGCGAGCGCGACTAGACCCGACATCTCTTTTGCTGTTAGCAAGTTGAGTAGGTTCATGTCAAACCCGGGTACTGATCATTGGCATGCACTTGATAGGGTCATGCGCTACCTATGTGGTACAATGAGTTATGGGATTCACTATTCAGGGCACCCAGCTGTGCTTGAAGGATATAGTGATTCGAATTGGATCTCAGATGTAGCTGATCTGTACGCCACAAGTGGGTATGTATTTACCTTTGGATGTGGCGCAATATCATGGACATCTTGCAAGCAAACCATATTGACGAGGTCAACTATGGAAGCAGAACTTACTGCTTTAGACACAACCACTGTTGAATCAGAATGGTTGTGTGAGCTTTTGATGGACTTGCCTGTGGTTGAAAAACCTGTTCCGGCAATCCTTTTGAATTGTGACAATCAAGCTGTAATTGTCAAAGTGAACAATTCTAAGGATAACGCAAGTCATCAAGACACGTCAAGAGACGTTTGAAGTCTGTCAGGAAATTGCGAAACTCGAGTAATAACTGTTACATATATTCAAACAGACAAAAACCTGGCAGATCCCTTTACAAAGGGACTATCACGTAATGTGATAGAAAGTGCATCGAGGGAGATGGGTTTGAGACCCGTTGATGTTACACCATAGTGGTAACCCAACCTTTGTGATCGGAGATCCCGTGAATTAGGACCTGGAAAGAACAAACTAGTGGTTTAATTGAGGAGAGTATTATGTAACCCTCTCTATGTGAAGATGCACAACTCTCAATTGATGTAAGGCAGGTTGGCAACAAGCCTTAATGTGTTTATGTTGGCTATATTAGCAAAGATGCTGTCCTACAGAGCATTCTTGAAATAACACACCTATATGAGTCCGATTGTTAAACGTCGCAATCTATGAGATTTGGGTGATCTCTAGTAAACTCATGAAGAGACCACGAAGTATGACGCATATGCTTCACCCGCGGGGTAGGCTACTGGCAGCCATGTACTGGTCATGACTTTGAGTGAAACCCTGTTCACGCAAAACTTGCAATTCAAGGCTTAGTCCATTGTTCAAGTGTGAATGGATGTAGCTTAAGGTTCTAGGCGGAAGTTCAACTTAACAGTCTCCGCTGAAACACTGGTATATAAACAAGCAGTGAGTATTGGTAAATCTCCAAATGGGGATTTGAGATCTGGTGGGGGATTGTTGAAATATTGGGCCCACTTTTAGTGGCCCAAATTAGATTTCAGTTTTTCCTATAAATCTCAAAGCCCACATAGTGGCAGCCTTGTGAGTTTGAGCCCAAGTTGGTGGCAGCTCACTAGGGAGTGGCAAGAGGTGGGAAGTGTAGTCCCACATGGAAAGTTGGGAGGAAGTTAGACCACCTTATAAGGTGGGTTGTTCCACCACTACTAAGTGAGTGAGAATAGGAGTGCTACACGCGCGCGCTCCTCCTCCTCCTCGCTCGCTCGTCTCGACTCGACACGACACGTCACGACGCACGCGCCGCGCTCGTGGTGAGTGGATTGAGCCTCGAGCCGCGACTTTCCTTACTTTTTGCAGCTCAGGAAAACGAACAGAGTCCTAGACGGACGCGTCGCGATTAGTCGGGGTCGCTCCCGGATCGTGGGCTATCTGTAACCGTCGAAACGTTCGTGCGACGTGGGCGTGGCCCACGTTGCCTAGGGTTTCCCGAGCCTATATAATCTCTTGCCCGGCTACCGCAGAAACATATCTAATACACGAGTTAGGGTTTCCACCTCTCTGCTTGCGCCGCCATCGTAGCCTACTCCATCCCGCGCCGACGTGCATCGGCGAATGGGAGAGCAGGTCTCCGGAATCGCTCGTCCTTGCGATCCTGTACGGGAGAGGGCGAAGCGCTCTGCGCGACTGCTCAAGCTCTTCATCACGGGTCGCCTTCCGTCCAAGTCGGGCGGTGCTGCCTACCGTCGTCTTCAACGCCGTCTACTTCGACCCGTCGTCCCTGTCGTCAACAACGTTGTCATCAACAACGTGACTGCTGCGACATCATCTGCTACACCGCCACCTCCACCAGATCGGTACGTGCGACATATCTCGATCTGTTTAGCGATGGATGCTTTACCGTTTGCGCTGCTGCTACTCATGTTGATTAATGCATCTAGTATGTTCGAGTTTCACATGTTAGTAGCTGCTGTCGTTATGCTTTATATTTTGGAATTAATCATGGAAATTGTGCCTAATTATCCAACAATCCAAAAACCTAAGTGTAGGCAATTTCCTGAGTTAACAATGGCTGGTTTTTCCGATGCACTGAGGCCGGATAAGTTTACAGGTGTGCACTTTAAGAGGTGGCAGGTTAAGGCCATGCTCTGGCTTACTCATCGAAAGTGTTGAAGTGGTGGTTTACCTGAAGGAACTATATCTGACCAAGATCAGAACAAGTTCAAGGAAAACAATACTCTCTTCGTCGGATGCGTTCTAAGTATTCTTCTGATCGTGTGATGTGTACATGCACATAACATATGGTAAAGAGCTCTGGGATGCACTGAATGCTAAGTTCGGTGCAACCGATGCAGGCAGTGAACTGTACATCATGGAGAGCTTCCATGACATCAGGATGGTTAGCCACCGTTCTGTAGTCGAACAAGCTCATGAGATACAATGCATTGCGAAAGAGCTTGAACTCCTTAAGTGTGCCTTACCTGACAAGTTTGTGGCTGGATGCATCATCGCTAAGTTGCCCCCTTCATGGAGGAACTTTGCCACAACTCTCAAACACAAGAGACAGGAGATATCAGTTGAAAATCTGATAGCATCTCTTGATGTTGAGGAGAAAGCTCGGGCTAAGGATAATACTGAGAAAGGAGAGGGTCGGTCTAGCGCCAACATGGTGCGGAAGAAACCCTACAAACAAGAACAAAGGGAACAACAAGCCCTCCTTCAATAAGCCTATGAAGACTACAACCTTCAAGAAGAAGATGATAAACAAAGCAGATCTGAGCTGCTTTACGTGTGGAGAGACTGGCCACACTAAGGACTGTCCGGAGAGGGCAGACCGCAAGAAAAGGCGAGGCAAGTCAACACGGTGACCGCTAGCAATGCTGATGGGTACGGTAATCTCTTTACTGTTCTTTCGGTATTTCAATCTCCATGTTGGTGGATTGATACAGTGCTAATGTTCATGTGTGTCTTGACATATCCATGTTCACTTCTTACCAGTCGCCCGGGATTCTTCCGTCTTGATGGGGAATGGGTCACATGCTTCTGTTTGTGGTGTTGGCACGGTAGATCTGAAGTTCACTTCGGGAAGATCGTGCAGCTGAGGAACGTGCAACATGTCCCTACTATGAACAAGAATCTCGTTAGCGGCTCCCTTCTATGCAGAGATGGGTTTAAGGTTGTTTTAGAGTCGAATAAAGTAGTTGTTTCCAAGTTTGGACAATTTATTGGTAAAGGCTATGAGTGCGAGGCTTGTTCCGCTTTTCTTTCTGATTTCAGTAATAAGTCTGTGAACCATATTTGTGGCAATGTTAGTGATGATACCAGTGTTTAGCATTCTCGTTTATGTCACATTAGTTTTGGTTTAATGTCTCGGCTATCCAGTTTAAGTTTAATTCCGAATTTCACCATTGCCAAAGGTTCTAAGTGCCATAGTTGTGTGCAATCAAAGCAACCTCGGAAGCCTCACAAGGCGGCCGAGGAGAGAAACTGGCACCTCTAGAACTCATACATTCGATCTATGCGAGATGAATGGTGTGTTGACAAAAGGTGGAAAGAGATATTTCATGACATTGATTGATGATGCGACTAGATTTTGCTATGTTTATTTGTTGCGAACTAAAGATGAAGCTTTAGACTACTTTAAAATTTATAAGGCCGAAGTTGAAAATCAACTAGAGAGAAAGATCAAGCGTCTTAGGTCGGATCGTGGTGGCGAATATTTTCCTAAAATCTTTGATGAATTCTGTGAGGAACATGGCATTATTCATGAGAGGACGCCTCCCTATTCACCCCAATCAAACGGGGTTGCCGAGAGGAAAAACACGCATGTGACTTGGTGAATTCCATGTTAGCCACTGCTGGTTTATCTAAGGCATGGTGGGGGAGGCTTTATTGACTTCATGTCATGTCCTGAATAGAGTTCCTAACAAGAATAAAGATAAAACCCCTTACGAGGAGTGGGCTGGGAGAAAACCATCACTTTCGTATTTGCGCACATGGGGATGTTTGGCGAAAGTCAATATTCCAATTACTAAGAAGCGCAAACTTGGACCAAAGACAGTGGATTGTATCTTTCTAGGTTATGCTCCTCGGAGTGTAGGATATAGATTTTTAGTAGTTCAATCCGAGGTACCTGATATGCATGTTGATACTATTATGGAATCTCGTGATGCAACATTTTTTGAGAATATGTTTCCTATGAAAGATATACATAGCATTGCTAGAATTTCTACTGAGATAATTCCTGAGTCTAGTACATCTAATGAGTATTTTGAACAATCACATGAGAATGTTACTGAGAAGGATGACAATGAAGCTCCTAAACGGAGCAAGAGACGAAGGATTGAAAAATCCTTTGGTGATGATTTCATTGTGTACCTTGTGGATGATACTCCCACGTCCATTGCAGAGGCATATGCATCTCCGGATGCAGATGACTGGAAAGAAGCTGTCCATAATGAGATGGACTCGATTCTTTCTAATGGAACTTGGGAGCTATCAGAACGACCCCATGGATGCAAGCCTGTGGGCTGCAAATGGGTGTTTAAGAAGAAGCTAAGACCTGATGGTACTATTGAGAAGTACAAGGCGCGGCTTGTAGCTAAAGGCTACACACAGAGAGAAGGCGAAGATTACTTCGACACCTATTCACCTGTCGCTAGACTTACCACCATTCGAGTACTACTATCCATGGCTGCCTCTTATGGTCTTATCGTTCATCAAATGAACGTAAAGACAGCTTTTCTTAATGGAGAGTTGGAAGAGGAAATCTATATGGATCAGCCTGATGGGTTTGTAGTAAAAGTGAAGAAAGAAAGGTGTGCAAGTTGCTGAAATCTTTATATGGCCTGAAACAAGCACCTAAGCAATGGCATGAGAAGTTTGAAGAACTTTGACTTCTGTAGGCTTTGTTGTCAATGAGGCTGAGAAGTGCGTTTACTATCGCCATGGTGGGGCGAAGGTGTTATATTGTGTTTGTATGTGGATGATATTCTGATATTTGGTACAAACATGAAAGTAATACGAGGTCAAGTCTTTCTTGTCAAAGTGCTTTGATATGAAAGATCGGGAGAAGCTGATGTGATTCGAACATCAAGCTATTAAGAAGAGAGTGGGATTACTCTAACACAATCCCATTATGTTGAGAAGATCTTGAGCCGGTTCGGCTATATTGATAGCAAGTCTTCTCCAACACCTATGATCCCATGTGACATTACGCAAGAACCGGAGGATTGCCGTTCGAGATACTCTCGGATTGTTGGCTCACTCATGTACTTAGCGAGCGACTGACCGGACATCTCTTTCTTTGTTAGCAAGTTGAGTAGGTTCATGTCAAACCGGTGCTGATCATTGGCATGCACTTGATAGGGTCATGCGCTACCTATGTGGTACAATGAGTTATGGGATTCACTATTCAGGGCACCCAGTGTGCTTGAAGGATATAGTGATTCGAATTGGATCTCAGATGTAGTACGCCAGAAGTGGGTATGTATTTACCTTTGGAGGTGGCGCAGTATCATGGAGATCTTGCAAGCAAACCATATTGACGAGGTCAACTATGGAAGCAGAACTTACTGCCTTAGACACAACCACTGTTGAATCAGAATGGTTGCGTGAGCTCTTGATGGACTTGCCTGTGGTTGAAAAACCTGTTCCGGCAATCATTTTGAATTGTGACAATCAAACTGTAATTGCCAAAGTGAACAATTCTAAGGATAACACGAAGTCATCAAGACACGTCAAGAGACGTTTGAAGTCTCAATTGCGAAACTCCGGAGTAATACTGTTACATATATTCAAACAGACAAAACCTGGCAGATCCCTTTACAAAGGGACTATCACGTAATGTGATAGAAAGTGCATCGAGGAGATGGGTTTGAGACTCGTTGATGTTACACTATAGTGGTAACCCAACCTTTGTGATCGGAGATCCCGTGAGTTAGGACCTGGAAAGAACAAACTAGTGGTTTAATTGAGGAGAGTATTATGTAACCCTCTCTATGTGAAGATGCACAACTCTCAATTGCTGTAAGGCAGGTTGGCAACAAGCCTTAATGTGTTTATGTTGGCTATATTAGCAAAGATGCTGTCCTACAGAGCATTCTTGAAATAACACACCTATATGAGTCTGATTGTTAAACGTCGCAATCTATGAGATTTGGGTGATCTCTAGTAAACTCATGAAGAGACCAGTAGTATGACGCATATGCTTCACCCGCGGGGTAGGCTACTGGCAGCCATGTACTGGTCATGACTTTGAGTGAAACCCTGTTCACGCAAAACTTGCAATTCAAGGCTTAGTCCATTGTTCAAGTGTGAATGGATGTAGCTTAAGGTTCTAGGCGGAAGTTCAACTTAATAGTCTCCGCTGAAACACTGGTATATAAACAAGCAGCGAGTATTGGTAAATCTCTAAATGGGGATTTGAGATCTGGTGGGGATTGTTGAAATATTGGGCCCACTTTTAGTGGCCCAAATTAGATTTCAGTTTTTCCTATAAATCTCAAAGCCCACATAGTGGCAGCCTTGTGAGTTTGAGCCCAAGTTGGTGGCACCTCACTAGGGAGTGGCAAGAGGTGGGAAGTTTAGTCCCACATGGAAAGTTGAGAGGAAGTTAGACCACCTTATAAGGTGGGTTGTTCCACCACTACTAAGTGAGTGAGAATAGGAGTGCTACACGCGCGCGCTCCTCCTCCTCCTCGCTCGCTCGTCTCGACTCGACTCGATACGACACGACACGTCACGACGCACGCGCCGCGCTCGTGGTGAGTGGATTGAGCCTCGAGCCGCGACTTTCCTTACTTTTTGCAGCTCAGGAAAACGAACAGAGACCTAGACGGACGCGTCGCAGTTAGTCGGTTCGGGTCGCTCCGGATCGTGGGCTATCGTAACCGACTCGAAACGTTCGTGCGGCGTGGGCACGTTGCCTAGGGTTTCCGAGCCTATATAATCTCTTGCCCGGCTACCGAAACATATCTAATACACAAGTTAGGGTTTCCACCTCTCTTGCGCCGCCGCGTAGCCTACTCCATCCCGCGCGCCGACGTGCATCGGCGAACGGAGAGCAGGTCTCCGGAACCGCTCGTCCTTGCGATCCTGCGGGAGAGGGCGGGTTTTGGGAAGCGCTCGTGCGGCTCAAGCTCTTCATCACGGGTCGCCTTCCGTCCAAGTCGGGCGGTGCTGCATACCGTCGTCTTCAACGCCGTCTACTTCGACCCGTCGTCCCTGTCGTCAACAACGTGACTGCTGCGACATCATCTGCTACACCTCCACCGCCACCTCCACCAGATCGGTACGTGCGACATATCTCGATCTGTTTAGCGATGGATGCTGTACCGTTTGCGCTGCTGCTACTCATGTTGATTAATGCATCTAGTATGTTCGAGTTTCACATGTTAGTAGCTGCTGTCGTTATGCTTTATATTTTAGAATTAATCATGGAAATTGTGCCTAATTATCCAACATCTATACCTTATCTCGCCCGTGGAAGGACGGAGCGCGGAATCAGTTCGTGACCTGCAGGCGCGTGCCATCAATGTACAACTGACTCCTCGCAATTTCGATTTGACAAAGATAGTACAATACATCCGTTTCAAAATGGATTTTTTTTTGGATTGTATCTATCAAAAATCTAATGAAATGTTTTTGAGTCAAAGAACCTTTAGATTGTCTTCTCTTCTCTGCCTGTCTCTTTTCTTGGCGAGAGCACATCCTCCTCTATTTTCTTTTTTTAGAACACAGTACAACGCAGACGCTCACAAACACGCACGTACAAACACCCCTATGAACGCACGCACGCACACCCTACCCCTATGAGCACCTCCGAGGGACTGAGCCGGCATATCTTGAGGTTGACGAAGTCACCACTGGCGCCTCGCTATTGGCGAGAGCACATCCTCCTCTATTTTCTACTATACAATAATTAAGAACTTTACCATGTGTTTCTCCGGAGGGGCTATTTTTGCGACATTATAACCTTTGTTCGCTTCTCAAGATTTTACTGTGCTCACTAGAACAATGTAAAGCAGCAGGACCATATCAGCGAGTCAATCGAGTGCCATAAAGATTTGGCGAGATTTAGGAATTGTAAGTACTCCCTCCTTCCCACCAAAAATGTCTTAATTTTGTTAAAATAGATGTATCTACCTACTAGCTACTCCCTCCGTCCACAAATAAGTGGACACGCGCGATTTTCAAGAGACCTTAAACTTTTTGTAATAAAATCCCTCATTCCTTCAATAAATCTTCTCATTAATCAAGAAAATGCTTTGATTTAGGCGCTAATAAATATTGTGCATGCTAGTAACCAATAAAACAACATTGAGAAACCAAAAATGATTAATGAGAGCTGAGATCAAGGCATGCACTAAGGGTATAAACGTAAAAAAACATACCAAGAAGTCTAGATGTACACTTATTTGTGGATTTTTGAGAAGGCTAGATGTCCACTTATTTGTGGACGGAGGGAGTAGTGTCTAGATCAAGGAAAAAAATAGTGCGCTAAATGAAATAGTGTAGCCTTCCAAAATACGATGTGTACGCTATAACATGTTAATAGCACGCTATTTTACAAAATAGTATTTCACAAAAAAGTATAAAATATGAAAATATAGTATGTATACTAAGGATTTCAGCAGCTAAAAAGTTGTCCAGATCACAATGATCAACAAATAAATTTGATAAAATCCATATTACAATGAAAGACAAAGATTTATCATAGTCTAACAAGTATATCAACAATTTAATAGCCATAGTCTAGAACTAGGTGGAGAATTAAGATTTAAGAAAGATAAGTAGACAACGACAAAGAGTATGCATGTTGTCATCATCCGATGAGAAGAAGAACCCGCATATTGCAACTCATCATCACGAATAACTAGAAGCAATTCTTATTCCTGGGCTGATAAAGTTTCTTTCCTTTTGTTGCAGCAATAACTCTTGCTCGTTGTGATGTTGATTCTTATTCTTCAATATGTACACGTTGTACGAGGAAGAGTGGAACTGTCGATGTGGCTCCGTGGTTGCCGACGGGTTGAATGGATAGGTTTAGAAATAACGATATCGGTGGCTCTTGGGCCAAAAGGCCCAATGGTAGTCGACTACGCTATTTCTCTGCAAAAATAGCGCCGCTATAATGTTACAAAAAAATAGCACTCATAGCGCTGCTAATAGTGAGATTAGCGTCGTAGTGAGTCAAATATGCATATCGTAGCGTTCACTCTCCAAATACGCTATATCACCGCTAAAACGCTGAAATAACACGCTATTTTCTTCGTTGGTCTAGATACGATCTAAATTTTAATAAAGTTAAGACATTTTTTACGGGAAATATAACTCCTTGTGTGATATGGAATCCCTTTTTCGAGAGAGTATCCGTGCCGTGCATGGTCGAGTATGAGAGAGTATCTGTACCTTATCTCGCGAGCATGCGCCGGCATACCGAAAAGCGAGGAATTAGTTCGTGCCCGGCACGCGTCCATCCATGCATGGCCGGCTCGCCATACGACTCCTCGCCGGTGAACATTTCTTTCGGTTCTTATTTGTAGTCTGCAGTGGGCCGCGCTAGCTCCGGTTCCTTCCGGTGGAGTCTGCAGTGGCATGCTCGCGATGTCCTTATATGTTTCTTTTCATCAAAGGCCGAATGCGATCGTGGATCAAAGTTTCGATACCCAGATGTATGTAGGTAGGGAAAATCATTAGGCCCATTTTATGTGCTCGAAAAGATTTGTCACACGACTTCATGGGCTGGGCCCGAAACACGACTTCACCATTACAAGCTTTGATAGTTTTCAAGGAGTCCGTTTCCACCTAACAGGAAGTACAACCCAGCTTCTCGAGAAGTTCAAAACCCCTAAGCATCGCCATTGCCTCCGCAGTCGCCGAGCTGAGCATATTATTAAGAGGACAAAGATACCCCGCCATTACCCTTTTATCATTTCTCAAAACTCCACCCGCCGCCCCAGAACCATCTGAAAAATAAGATGCATCAGTATTCATTTTTAGTTTTCCCCTAGTTGGTTTCAACCACTTGACCTCCTTTTCAGTCGACTTCCCCTGGCTAGCTCCAAAATTTGCAGTGAGTGCCTTAATAGCAAAAGCTGAACTCTTTGGGGGGGGGGGGCTAACCCTTTCTCCTTTCACTGCTTCCCTCCTTTGCCACCAAATATACCATCCTCCCACCGCTATTAATTCATGTAATGTAACTTTCTTAAGGTTAGGAGCATTTTTATTAGGTGATCGGAGAATATACTCAAGAATAACCTAGCCTGATCGATCAGCCAGTAGTGCATGCTCTATCTCATCCGTTAACCCCAATTCACTCCAGATTTCTTTTGCTCTTAAAAACCAAACAGAATATGGCAGATGTTCTCCGGCCCATTCTTACAAATTGGACATTGTGGAGACACCTTTATATGACGCCCTGCCAAGATGGCCATACCAGGAAGCACACCATGCAGCGCCTTCCATAGGAAAATTTTCACCATGCTTGGGATGTTTAACTTCCACATAGTGTCCCATACTAGATTAATTTGAGACGATCCCTGTCCATCTCTTCTTCTTGTCATGTTTCCAAACAAATGCTCCCACTGAATATGGTATGCAGACCGGACTAAGAAATATAAATTCTTCGTATAATGCCAAGCCACGAAATCATCTGGCAGGTGATGACTGAGAGTGATCCTCAGAATTCTCTCTACATCCACCTACAAAAATATCGATCTCACAAGCTCCTCATCCCAATTATTTGTAATCGGATCAATAAGTTCATTGATTGTCCTTAACAAAATATTTCCCCTTATCGTGTACACTTTCCTTGTTGGGCTTGATGGGATCTAGTGATCCTCCCAGATATTCACATTTTCACTAGTACCAATTCTCATTATATGGCCCCTTTTAAATGTTTGTAAACCCACCGCAATACTTTGCCAAGTGAATGCCGAACCACTCTTTGGACCCGCATATAAAAGACTAGTGTTTGGGTAATATTTGGCCTCGATCACCCTTGCACACAAAGAATCAGGCTTTGATATCAGCCTCCAACTTTGTTTCGCTAGCATGGCTAGATTGAAAGAGTGTAGATCCTGGAAACCCATCCCTCCCATATTTTTTGGAATACACATTTTCCACCAAGCAAACCAGTGCATCTTCATTTGTTCCTCTGTATCACCCCACCAGAAACCAGCCATTGCATCATTGATGTCTTTGCAAAGCTTTTTTGGAATCTTGAAAATCCCCATTGCAAACACTGGAATGGCCTGAATAATTGCTTTCAACAGGATCTCCTTGCCTCCCATGGACAGAAATCTCTCCTTCCATCCTTTCAGTCTTTCAATAATCCTTTCCAATAAGTAAATAAAGCTACCAGTTCGATCTAACCCCACCATGGCCGGCAAACCAAGATACCTCTCAGATATAGCTTCTGTCATAATGTTCAACTCCTGGCAAATCTGAGCTTTCACATCCACCTCCACATTAGGACTAAAGAAAATGCTACACTTTGCTTCACTCACCAATTGACCTGAATTTGCACAGTATTGATCCAGAACTTGTCTCAATGAGGTTGCATTAGTTAAGTTCGCCTTCAACGGTATTAGGGAATCATCAGCAAATAATAGATGGGAAACTGATGGTGCATTTATGCACACCCGAACACCTTCAATGCCACGAACCTCCTCTCTATGAGCCAAAAAACTAGAAAGCCCCTCTGCACAAATAAGGAATAAGTAAGGTGAAAGAGGATCCCCTTGGCGGAGACCCCTAATAGGGATAAATTATTCCGTCACCTGGTCATTGTACCTCACTCTGTACTTTACCGAACTCACACATGCCAATAATAGATCCACAAAACCTCCGTCAAAACCAAGTATTATAAGCATACGGTCAAGAAAACCCCATTCTATACGATCATAAGCCTTGTGCATGTCCAGTTTCACAGCACACAGACCCTCTTTCTTTGCCCAACTTCTTGTTCTTTATTTTATGCATACATTTATAGGCCCAGAGAATATTATCAGTTATGAGTTGTCCCCGCACAAAAGCACTCTGAACTTGAGAGATAACCTCGTCCAAAATCAGTTTCAGTCTAGCTGCAATCATTTTGGAGATAACCTCGTCCAAAATCAGTTTCAGTCTTGCTGATGAAACTTGGCTTATCCCCTTAGAGCATCTCTAACAGAGCCCATAAAGGGGCCAAAATCGAAAAATAACCGCCAATTTACGGGTTTGGGCTGAAATTTGGCGCCAATCAGTGACCGTAAAAGGGCCAAAACCGAAAAACTTTCTCCGGGCCGAGACCTAAAACTCAAAACGGCATGTATTTGTAGGGGTCGATCGAGTGAACCGAACGCTCGATCCCTATCTAGGTGTCACATCCCGAATTTTTCAAAAATTCAAAATCTAAAATAAAAATAAATTAAATGCTTGATTGTTTGAACTGATTAAAATTCACAATGATTTAAAACTGTTTGGAGTTATTTAAAAGTATCTTCCAAAATATTGGTTTCCAAAACTTTTGGTTTCAAAGTATTTCTAAAACCAAACATATCTTGACTTTCAAGATTTTCAAATCCTTAATGGATTTTTATTTGAGAAAAAACAAAAACGAGAAAACTCTATTTGCATAGTAATGCCCAAATAACCATATAGGCCAAGTGTATGAAATGATTATTTTATTATCCCAAATGGATATTAAACATGTCATTTCGTGTCCTAAAACACTATTTTGATTTTTTTTTACAAATTTTCTAAATTTATTTGGTATGCATATATTGAATCTATCACATATGGCCATAATGTCATAATAGTAATAAAATGATATAAAATAATAACTTATAAAAATTAAATCTTTTTATCATTTTAAACTGAGTAAAATATTTTTACAAACTCATAGAAATATGTTTCACTTAAATCGGAGTTACGAAACTCATTTTATAAAAGAAACAAGTAAAAAGGAAAAAAGAAAAAAAATGATTGGGCCGGCCAACCGCCGCTCGGTCCAGCTTGCGCAAGCAGCAGCCAGCCAGCCGCCGCCCGGCCTCCCCTGCCCCTTTTTCCTTCTCTTTTTCAGCCCAACTAGCCTCCTTTTTTCCTTTTCTTTTCTGGGCCGAATTTTCTGGACCGACTCAGCCCAACAAGGGCGACCGAATCCACCTCCTCGTCTTCCTTCTCCGTCGTTGACCTCCAGGAACGTACGTTCACGTTCATGGCTGCTATAGCTCATCCCTCCTCCTTCCCATCCATTATAGCGACCGTTTCTTCTCGATCTTAAGACAAAAGTTACTGCAAATTGAATGGAGAATCCATTCAGGGAATTATATCTTCAAGTCATTGTCTCAATGAACCAAACGGACGTCGTGCACCGAATGCCAACCGGTGGCACACATCTCTCGATCTCCCTCCTCTGGACATAAAAAATCAAACCGAGATGTCCAGCGTGTGTCTCCGATCCTCCTCCACTACTTCCTTTCACAAAGCTCTTCCTGATATTCCTTGCATAGGTCATGCCAAGCTCGTCCATCTCAGCGCCAAGTTTGAGTTCATCGTGATGGTACGTTGTCTCTACTAATTCTTAGATCGTTTCCTTTCGCCAATCGACTCACCTCACCGTTAGCCATCTCAAGGACCTGATGCTGCAAATTAGCTTTATGCAAATTAGCCTAAGACTTCACTAGCCAAATATCATGTAGATAGTCATGCCTAAAAAATGCCACCAAATAAGTGTCATTTGCCAGTACATCATTGTACTGACCTCCATTCGTGGGGCTGCATATTCAAACGTGCAGGATTTTCTGAGGAGAAGTACGTGGTAGGATCTCGAGTCTACATTCCAACATGACTGCCTGTGGCACATGAAGATGATGAAGGCTCATTGATGATTTACTTTCCGCTGTGTTTGTTCTGAAGATTTTATGGAGCTAGTCCATGTGACTATGCAAATTGTAAGGTTTTACTTTACCCTTTGGATCAACGATGTAGTAATTTGATACTATTGCAATGATTACAACATTTTGTAATGTGTGTGCTATCAGTGATCCCGGGAATAGCACTATACACAGGTATCTTATCTTTATTAAAAGGTAGGGTGCTACACTAGGGCGCGCTGAAATTTCAGCTGACGCAACCGCTCGCTTGCTCCTTTCCCGCGCCGCCACCACACTCCGCCGCCCCGCCCGATTCGCCGAGCCTCCAGGACGATGAGATGGAGGCCACCATGCTCCTCCTGTCCATCAAGGACCTGGAGGACCGCGCGAAGCTGCTGAATCGGAGGCGCGGCTCCGTGTTCGGCCGGAACCACATCCAGCGGAATCGCCTCCTCGGCCACGAGCAGCTGATGGAGGACTACTTCGCCGAGGTACCTACCTATCCTCCCCATCTGTTCCGTAGGAGGTATCGCATGTGGTGTAGCTTGTTCGTCCGGATCGTGAAGGCCTGCGAAGCCAATTCGAATTACTTCAAGCAACGTAGGAATGCCGCCGGGGTGATGGGTTTCAGCGCTTTCCAGATGATCTCTGCTGCCATGAGGGTCATTGCGTATGGCATCCCTGCGGATTACACCGACGAGTATCTTCGAATTGGCGAAGATACTACCACGGAGTCAGTCCGCAGGTTTGCTCGCATGATTATCAAGTTGTTTGGGCCAACGTATCTCCGAGCTCCCAACGAGAATGACACCAAATGGTTGATGGAGATAAATGAGAAAAGAGGTTGGCCTGGCATGCTTGGTAGTCTTGATTGTATGCATTGGACATGGAAGAATTGTCCAAAGGCATGGCATGGCCAGTACTGTGGCAAGAGCAAAGATGCAACCATTGTACTTGAGGCCGTTGCATCACAAAATTTGTGGATTTGACAATATTTTTTTGGTTTGCCGGGACACTCAATGACATCAACGTGCTGCAAAGGTCTCCTTTGTTTGCCAAATTAGCTAATGGGGAAGCACCCACTTGCAACTACAAGGTCATGAACAATGAGTACACAATGGGATATTACCTAGCCGATGGCATCTATTCGGATTGGGCAACTTTTGTTAAGTCTGTCAAGGATCCCCAAGATAGAATAGAAGCTGAATTTGCCAAGGCTCAAGAAGCAGCTCGCAAGGACATTGAGAGAGCTTTTGGTGTTTTGCAAGCAAGGTTTGCAATTGTTCGTGGTCCAGCCCGATTTTGGGACAAGAAAACCCTGGTCAACATCATGACATGTTGTGTGATTCTTCACAACATGATCATCGAGGATGAAAGAGAGTTGAGCTTGCCCTGCTTCTATGACAATGTTGGCACCCCAGTGGAACTCCAACGCAATCCGGATCGCATTGAAGCTTTCCTTGAAACCCATCGGCAGATTGAGAATGCCAATACCCATGCCCAACTCGTCTATGATCTGAAGATGCACCACTGGCAGCGACATGGCCGTCGCCTTTGATCCTACCATTCCATTCATTTGTTTGTCACATGTATCATTGTTGAGACATTGTGCATTTCTCCAATTTTCCCGAAGTTGTTGTAATTTGGTTGAGACATTTTACATTTCTTCAATTTTCCCAAAATTGTTGTAATAATTTGGTTCAGACAAATTATTTATGTGTTGTAATAATTTGAATGATTATTTGATTAATTATGATAGATTGTTGTATGTGTTGCATATGAATTCTATGAAAAACCCTGCCTTTTTACGGGTTCGGACTCCTGTTTTTCAGTTTTCGATACGGGCTCTGTTCTGCGCCTGCCATTTTCCGGCCCGTAAACACGAGTACGGCATCGAACTCGTGTTTTTCGGTTCGCGTTTTTACGGGCTATGCTAGAGATGCTCTAAGTTGGCGGACTGTTCTAGAGGCTAGCAGCCATTGCTACAACACCTAGTGAGATGATTTCACCGAGCTGAGCTCCGTGAGAGCTAAGGTCCTTGAGATAGCATAGCTACTGCGGCCCCGGCGATTGAGCTCGCAAGTGCAGTATGCGGTTTGGTTCCTCGGTGGCGCAAATTGTGGCGTGCTCTCGCCGCCTGGACGCGGAGCAGGGCGTCGATTCTGGTCCGGATTCATAAGAAGAGGGGGAGGGGTGCACAAGGAGAAGGGGAGGGGGCGCTATGCGCCAGGCTGCAGGAGAAGCATCAGGAACGGGGGCCTGCTCGCCCTCTACATGAACTAGATTTAGATGTGCGCCTTGGCGCACGATCCCGTAAAAGTCATGCTGATGTTTATTTTATGAAAGTAGGATAAAAAAGTACCAGTCAGGTGAAAACCAAAATGTGACAAACAAATATGAATATCTCAGCAGCAATGAAAAATCCTGTCAAAAATTGGGAAACCTATTACACATAGCAGCAAAAACTTGGATCAAAATAGCTTAGTCTCACTTTCTTTGATTGTAGTATGGTCAGCCGAGTAAAGTTCTTTTATTAGAAGAAAGGATTCACATAGTCAAAACACCATTGGCATCTACATGTGATGGTTCAACGGGTGAATCATTTTATAGATAGTTGTTCTCGATCTTGCACTTACTGTAGGGAGCTATGCCTATTTAGGATATTGTTGAAGAAAATCATGATCTTACGAAGCTATGCCTTTTAGGATATTGTGATAAAAACAGAAGGTAATACCAAATCTAACATTGTTGAACAGAAACACACAAACACAAACTATATCTAATCTATTAGAGGGGCAATAAGCTAGAGAGAACAAATGTTGGACAAAGATAAGGTAGACACAACTTACCGCTTACAGATGAACATGCAAATTCTGTGCAAAAAAATCAGACACATTTACATAAAAAAGAAACACTGGTCCATTCCATTACTACATCACGTTGGGTATATCACCAGCAATTGTGTTTGAAACAAATTAAGAGAATTGGCTCAGCCAGGTCTCTATAAGGCCACTCCCAATAAAGCATCCATGCACAAATAAAGTCCGCAAAACATTTAGACCAAATCTCATTTGCAAATTTATCTTTCTAAATAAAGTACCTAATTTATTGAGATCATATTCCTAGCTGGAAATGGCTTGCTTCAGAATCATGGAGTCTGTCTGAAACATTACAGTTTGGCGGCCCAATTTGAGTGACGGTGATAACTTTCTTTGAAGCTAGAGCTTATGCATGTGGCGGGTTAGAGACATGTTCCAAATTGCCTGCACCGGCTGCCAGATGCACCCTGGTCATTTTGGATGGTGAAGCCCCAACCTCCAGATTTTGATGACTACCTTGGCCCACGATCCCATGAAATTCGCAGTGATATACAATCTGTGCAACAACAATAAAAATTAGGTGGGAAACAATAATAAAATTTTTGGATTTTACAAAACAAAGTCAATAAGATGAAATTAGGATAAGTCATGAAATCAATGTTAAAATTGTTAGATGCGTTGGCACTGTAATTTGAAGAATATAATGTCACAGAAGCCATCACACATATAGAAGAAAACATTAGGTGGACATTTAATCTGATGTAAGTGTTGGAGCAAAATAAATTTCACAAGTCCATAGAGGAAATCAATGTTGTTGTTAGATACATTGGCACTGTAATCCAAAAAATATAATGTCACAGAAGCCTTCACACATACAGAAGAACACATTAGGTGGACATTTAATCCAACATAAGTGTTGGAGTAAAATAAATTTCATAAGCCCATAGAGGAAATAGGACCATACAGACACTGCAAAACATTATTTTGTTAGCATGTATCTTGTTGCATCAGGAAAAATAGAAGTCTATATTACTAAACATGTGTTTCTTGTCTAAACATTGAACTTCATAACTATTAGTAGTTGGTATCTTTTAGCACCGTACAGTTTTGGCATCCAAAACAGTAGTAGTATTAAGCACCAATACAACCAAAATCTCACTTCGATATAGATGCAGAGACTAAATAAAAGAGACACAAGAGAATTTATTGTAATCTCATTCATAATCACTTTTGACGGTGCCGAATCAAGAAGCCATGATCGACACAATAGAATGACCTAGCCACATCCCACCATAGTTTCCACTTTTGTGCCACTGCCATTTATATGGACTCGTTCAAACTGTAGTCATGATAAATTACACATAAATTACTGAAGGTATCATATTTCTTAAATTAGGCAAGATAACATGTCTTACGGTCTTACCATAAGCACGCTTTGTGCCATTGGCTAGTGAACTGAGAGGCCATGTAATGTAAATGAGAGGGCTATATCTAATTATAATGGATTGGTGCTTCACAAGAAACTGTAAATTTAGTACATGGCTAGATCTGATTATGATAGATTGAAAGACATGCTTCACAGAAATTGCCAAATTAGTAAAGAGTTAGAAAAATAATTTACTTCAACATTAGGAGTCACATGGCAGTGTTCATCATGAAGATTAGTGGGTGTTATGGTCGGTCTGACCTATACACGCAAGAAGCCCACTAGTGGCTAGTTGTGGGCTTAGCCCAAGTAAATTAGGGGCTTAGCCCAAGTAAATTAGGGTTTAGAGGAGGCCGTCCTCCTATATAAACACATGTACCCTTCGTGATTAATCAGACAAATATTCAGTATCATACTGTCTCCTGAAGGGAGACGGAGACCCCCTGCGCCCACCGCACCCAACCCTAGCCGCCGCCTCCTTCCTCCGCGACGGCGCCCAGCCTCCGCTCCGCCTTCCACCCTTACAACCTCCGCCCTAGACCCGGTAGAACCCTAGCCCCTACCACTTTGGTATCAGATTGCCTAGGTCTAATGGGCTCCAACAGCCTCCCCGTCGTCCCCATCACCGCCACGTCCGCCGCCGCCACCAACACCACCCCCGCCACCTCCGCCGCCATGACTGGCGCCCACGCGCCGCAGGAGGCCGCCGCCGACGGAGACCAGGGGGCCGCCGCCGCTGCCATCTAGGCCGCCGCCGCCCCCACGGGCCTCGACCTCCTGCCCGCTACACTGGCGGACCTCGTCGATAGTCTCCGCGCCATCCGCTTCGAGCTCGCGGAGATCAAAGCCGGCCAGCACCCGCCGCCCCCACCGGCCGCCGTCCCGGCCCTGTCTGCCACCCCGACACCGCCCGCCTCCGTCGCCAGCAAGGGCCGCCCGCGTGGTGGCCTCCATCGCCCTAGCCAATCCCCACATGGACCGACGCGTCGCCCGTCTACACTCAGACTGCGGCGCGAACGACGGTTCAGCCCGCCCACACCTTTGGTGGTCCTGGCGGGCTTGCTGCCCCCTTCACCGAGAGCACGTCCTTCACCCCGGGCCGCCAGGAGGGCGCCTACGGGGTCACGCCTCTGGCGCAGCAGCGCCCCGTCACCAAGCTGGAGTTCGCCACCTACGACGGTGCCACCGACCCCCGAACTGGCTGAACCAGTGTGAGCAGTTCTTCGGGGGCGCGGACGCTCAGCGCCGACCGCACGTGGATCGCTCCTATCCCCTACGGGGCGCCGCGCAGATTGGTACTACGCCCTCGAGCGGACGAGGCGGGATGCCGTCTCGGAGCGCTCCGCGACCCGTGCTCCGCCGGTTTGGGCCGACCCTACGCGGAAGCCGCCTCACCGAGCTGGGACGCCTCGCCTTCACCACCACGGTCCAGGACTTCGCCGACCGCTTTCAGCGCTCGCGTGCCATGCCCCGGGCGTCTCCGCGGCAGCGCGCCGATCTCTGCGTCGACGGCCTCCCCGACTACATCCGCGTCGACGTCGAGATGCGCGAGAGGACCTGCAGACGGCCATGTACTACGCACGGGCCTACGAGCAGCGCGCCATCGCCATGCAGCAGGTCTCGCGCAACGTGGCAGCGCTCGTCCCGCGCTCCGAACCGCCCGACGCCACCGCCCGCCGGCCGCTGCGCCCGCGGGCCTCCTGCGCCGACTCGCCCTTCAAGCGACGGCTGCGAGCAGCTCGAGCGGCGCCGCAGGGGTTGTGCTTCAACTGCGACGAGCGTACGCGCCGGGCCACACGTGCGCCCGCCTCTTCTACCTGGAGACCGTCGACGACGCCGACGTGGAGGCCCTCACCGCCGAGCTCGCGGCCGCCACCGTCAGGCCGGTGTCACGACCTACGCGCCGGTCGACGCGTCCACCTTCGTCGTCTCTCTTCATGCTATGGCGGGCATCAAGACGGCAAAGACGATGCTGCTCCCGGTGATGATCAATGGGGAGCGTCTCACTGCGCTGGTGGACACGGGCTCGACGCACAACTTCCTGTCCAACACCGCCATGCGCCGCCACGCTCTCCAGCCGGCGGGATCGGAGAAGTACAGCGTCACCGTCGCCAACGGGGACCGTCTTGCGTGCCAGGGCGTGGCGCGACAGGTTCCCGTGCTCGTAGGCGACGAGCCGTTCTATCGACTGCGTCGGCATCGACTTGGGCTGCTACGACTTCATCCTCGGCCTCGACTTCCGAGCACCTTAGGCCCCATCCTGTGGGACCTCGATGTGCTGTCCCTCATCTTCTGGCGCGAGGGCGGCCGCCGTGTGGGCAGCACGGGCGTGGCGCAGCAGAGCTCCGGCTGATGCCGCGAGGCGCGGCCGCTCTGCCGACTTCTGCCACGGCGGCGAGGCAGGGCCGGCCTCCTCCCTGTGACCACGTGCACCACGGCGCGCCCCGTTGTGCGGCCCCACACCCAGAAGGACGAGCTCGAGCGCCGGTGGCGGTCATGCTAGCACAGGGCATCATTCGGATTTCGACGTCGCCGTTCTGCGCCCCCGTGCTCCTTGTGCGCAAGGCCGACGGCACGTGGCGCTCGCATCGACTTCCGCGCCCTCAACACCATCACGTCCAAGGACAAGTTTCCCATCCCCGTCGTGGATGAGCTCCTGGACGAGCTGCATGGCGCGCGCTTCTTCACCAAGCTCGACTTGCGCTCGGGCTATCATCAGGTGCGCATGCACCCGGACGACATCGCCAAGACGGCGTTCCGCACTCACCATGGCCACTACGAGGTTTTGGTGATGCCGTTCGGCCTCTCCAATGTGCCGGCGACCTTCCAGGCCCTGATGAACGACGTGCTCAGCCCCTACTTACGCCGCTTTGTGCTTGTTTTCTTAGAAATATATTGATCTACATCGCATCCTGGGCGGAGCACCTGCAGCACGTGGCCATCATCTTCAACGAGCTTCGAGCGCATCGTCTTCATCTCAAGCGCTCGAAGTGCTCGTTTGGCACGACCTCCATCGCGTACTTGGGCCACGTCATCTCCGCCGACGGTGTCGCGATGGACGCGGACAAGGTCACCGCCGTCGCCGCCTAGCCGACGCCCCAGTCGCCGCGAGCTCTTCGCGGATTTTGGGCCTCGCGGGATACTACCGGCGGTACATCCTCTTCGCTCATCGCCTCTCACGCGCCTGCTTCGCCACGACGCCTTCTCCTGGGACGAGAGGCGCCACGGCCTCGCCGCCCTGCAGCGGGCACTCACGACGGGCCCCATTCTTCGATGCCGGACTTCGACGAGCCGTTCGTTGTGGATCGCGACGCCTCCGCATCGGCCGGCGCCGTCCTTCACTGGGCAGCCGCCCCTTCGCCGCGCGCCACCACAAGCTCGCCGCATATGAGCGCGAGCTGATCGGGCTGGTCCAGCGGTGCGCCAGCCGTATCTTTGGGGCCGGACGTTCGTGTGCGCACGGACCACTACAAGTTCTTGCTGGATCGCGCCTCTCCACTGCCGTAGCATCGTGGATCAGCAAGCTCTTCGGCTTCGACTTCACCGTCGAGTACCGCCCCGGCTGCCTCAACACAGTCGCCGACGCCCTGTCCCGCCGCGACATCGACGATGCCGCGGACGCGCCCACGGTGCGGCCCTCTGCATCCACTCCGGGCCATCTTTCGCCTTCATCGACGAGGTTCGCCGCGCTACTGCCGAGGCCGCGGATGCGCAGCAGCTGCGCCGCGCCTGGCCGACGGCGAGCTGGCCGCGCCATGGCGCCTGGACGAGGACTACTCCTCCATGGGCGCCGCATCTTCGTGCCGGATCATGGAGACCTGCGCCACCAGGCCTTGTCCTTGGCGCATTCTGCAGGTCACGAGGGCGTCCAGAAGACCCTGCACCGTCTCCGCACTGATTTTTACATTCCAGGGGATGGCGTCCTGGTGCGAGACTGGGTGCGGGCGTGTGTCACATGCCAGTGGAACAATACGGAGACGCTCCGTCCGGCGGGCTTACTATAGCCGCTGGACGTGTCGTCCCAGGTGTGGGCGGACATCTCCATGGACTTCATCGAGGGGCTGCCGAAGGTTGGCGGCAAGTCCGTCATCCTCACGGTGGTCGACCGCTTCTCCAAGTACGCGCACTTCATCGCCCTCGGCCATCCCTATACGGCGGCTTCCGTGCGCGCCTTCTTCGACGGCATCGTTCGCCTCCACGGGTTTTCGTCCTCCATCATCAGTGATCGTGATCCTGTGTTCACAGGTGACGTCTGGAGGGACCTCTTTGGGTTGGCGGGCGTGAAGCTCCGCATGAGCACGGCGTTTCATCCTCGACGGACGGCCAGTCCGAGGTCGTCAACAAGATCATCGCCATGTACCTGCGCTGCATCACCGGGGATCGTCCACGAGCTTGGGTGGACCTGGCGTGGGCCGAGTGCTACAACACGTCCTACCACTCGCGCGCACGCCACTCCCTTTGAGGTGGTCTACGGGAGGCCACCGCGGAGATGCTTCCCTATGCGCCCGGCACGACACGCACCGAGCGGATGACCCGCTGCGTACCGCGACGAGATATCGCCGAGGCGCGCGCCGACTTCTTCGGCTCAGCTGGCCAGAGGTACTATGATGCACACCATCGCGAGGCGGAGTTTGCGGTGGGCGATGGGTCTGGCTACGCCTTCACCGGACGACCCAGTCCTTAGACCCGCGCTCCAGGCGCAAGTTGGGACCTTGTTACGCCGGTCCCTTCCGTGTGCTGGAGCGCATCGGCACGCTCGCCTACCGTATTGAGCTGCCCGCGGGCTCGCGCCTCCACGACGTCTTCAACGTCGGCCTCCTGAAGGCCTACCGTGGCGACCCTCCGTCTGCACCACCAGCTCTTCCACCTACTTCGGACGGGCGTCTCGAGCCTGCCCCGGCGAGTGTGGCTCGCGTGATGAAGGCCCAGCAGGGACGTGGTGTTTCGCACGTCTTGGTGCATTGGACAGGCATGCCAGAGGACGAGGCGACTTGGGAGAAGCTTGAAGATCTCCGCCAGCAGTTTCCAGAAGTTCAGCTCGAGGACGAGCTGTTTGAGAAGGCGGGGAGAGATGTTATGGTCGGTCTGACCTATACACGCAAGAAGCCCGTGGGCTTAGCCCAAGTAAATTAGGGGCTTAGCCCAAGTAAATTAGGGTTTAGAGGAGGCCGTCCTCCTATATAAACACATGTACCCTTCGTGATTAATTAGACAAATATTCAGTATCATACTGTCTCGTCTCTGAAGGGAGACGGAGACCTGCGCCCAGCCGCACCCAACCCTAGCCACCGCCTCCTTCCTCCGCGACGGCGCCCAGCCGCCGGCGCCGAGCCCTCCAGCCTCTCCGCCCTCACTTCCACCCTTACAACCTCCGCCCTAGACCCGGTAGAACCCTAGCCCCTACCAGTGGGGCTTGTTGTTTTCAAGCGTGAAGGGTCTACAACATCAAAAATTCATCAATTTAGTAGCAAAGTTGGTTTTTAACATAATAGGAAGCATTATGAGAACTCGTCGTTGCATTCACGCTATTCTCAGAAACGTAGCACATTTTATAAACTCTATATTTTGTAAGAACAGCAAAAGGAAGAAAACAGTAAGAATTTACAATTATAGCAGATGTTCCTTTCTTCACTTAGGAAACCAAATGCCACTTTGTCGTTTACTTGCAGAATCGGGCCTATTAGGTGTGCACGATCAATAAGAACTGAAAAATACCACCACTTCCGCAAAACTGATAAAGTAAACATCAGATGTCAAGAATGCATTATATAGTGATTTAACTATTTATCAATATAATATATGGATTGTATCGCATCCAGGCTATGTTTTATACAATTTATTTACGGTATTGTGATTTCAATTTTTTAACCAAACATTCTCTCAAATATTTCAAAACACAAAGATGCCACATAAATAAAGATACATATGTAAAAGAAAGCCAATGAACACACCTTTGTATAATATATGTTGCACACCATTCAGTGCCCAATATAACAATAGGACACCTCGGGCATGGCTAAAATAGAGAGCTTACCATCTAATCATACAACAGCGTGGAAGTGAAAGATCTGTCACAGGTGCGAAACCGAGGACTAAAATATAAAGGAGAGCTCCTGGCAATACAGGTTTGGAACATTGAATTGGTAAGAGGGTCTTCTACCTGAAGGAGTATTTTGGTGATCACCTGATCCTCCCGCCCAAAGCTAACCATGTAAATTTTGGACATAAGAAAAGTGAAACAATGAGAACACATTTCACCATATGACCAGACTATTTAGATCATGTACCGTTCAATTTCAGGGAAAAAAAGGAATGTGTTTCTTAGAGGAAATGGGAAGAAGAATGTGGTACTTAGCATGCCGGAGCAAATCTCAGTCCAATTAGTAACATCACCGACAGCTCAACAACATTGTATACATATATACATAGAAAACAGTATTGGTGTCTGAATCACACTGTTATAAAAAGATCATTGATAGTATGTATGTTCATTTTGTTGGCATCATAATTAAGTAAATTTTACATAACCAAAATCCAACAAATATATTTGTAATAACCTACTAAAACATCAGAAATGATTGTCCAAATAGTACCCTGAAGCATGCCTCACCTTGCATACACACAAAAACGGCGGTCATTCTCCTTGAAAATAAAAGATGCATAGCTAGTGTTTACAAAGTGAGGGCAACATCAGCAGTAATAATTGTACGTACAATACATTAATTAATGAATAAAATAAAACTAAGTTAGCTAGCTGAAGCACAAATAATGCAAGTGTGACCACAAACCCAGTTGTTCCTCATGGATAAGAACATACACTGAAAGATTATTATGGCCTTTAAAACTAAATTATTTCGTTGTTGTCACCTGAAAGTTACAACATGATGGAACACCTACCATTTCTCCATATTCAGTGACGGCAAATTATCCAACCTATGATACAGGGTTTGGCAATATATACTGAAAGATAAACTCAATTGTGCATATCTAAATTACCAGCTCTTATATACATAAATATAGAAACAACGCATTGCTTCAAGGACATGAATTTTGACATTCTTTGTGTTTACAAATGATAATGTGTTTTTTTAGTTCATGGTTGTTGAAAGACTCTTGCAAGTGGTGTGATTGATGATGGGGAATCACACAAGTTCATCGCAACACAAAATCCCTCACCATCCGTAGTATGTCTTGTCTATTTGTATGAAAAATAAAATGGAGAGCATCAGATAGGAGGAGGAACAGAGATTTCAAGCAGTATAACACAGAACAGACAATGATAGCATGCTAGCAAATTTAGTGGAGAGCATCAGATAGGAGGAGGAACAGAGATTGCAAGCAGTATAACACAGTACAGACAATGATAACATGCTAGCAAATTTAGTGATCATGTGCAGCAAGGAACAAGGCATATAAATTGAGCAGCCACTTTTGCTTTGGCCAATATAACATATGTATCATCTGATACGATAAAACCACAGAATAATCATATACACGAGACAGAAACTTACGAGCACTGCAAGTGAATATTCAAACAATATAATGTGGATTCCCCTCGCTTGGCGAGATCATCACAGAGCCTTTATAATTTGATCATGTGTCACCATAGGATCAGAGGAGTAAAATATAGTCTGCAAAAAAGAAGAGCATATTACTCAAAAAGGGCACGGGGAAATAAAGAAATGAACTGTTTTACTGAGTAAAAGGTCAGTCTTCAGAAATCAGAACTTGGTGCCAATGTGTTGGCTCATCTTCGGGAGCTGTGGACAGCACAACTGTGGTATCTGAGATCTTTCTGCTCCCTCTCTTCTATCCTGTTGCAGTCCCACAGCTCTTCCTATCACTCTAATCTTTCATGAATATCTTCTCACTCTAGAGTCTGGGATAAGACAAAAAGGTAATGCACAAATTATTCTAGCTCCATATTTGCAATAATAAATATTCCATGAGCACAATGTAATGCATGTTTACTGGACACATTCTTTTTCCCCTCAAATCTGGATACAAGCTAGAGGGCATCTGAAAATTAATGCAAGTGTATGTTAATTTTGGGTCCTCAGATTCAGTTACTCAATCGAGACAAATTTTAAGTACATGTCTACTCCCGTGACTAACAATAGCATGAATATGCTATTTTATTATTTAGACAAGCACAGAACAACATGATTCAAATATAGCACTCTAACTTCAGAATAGGCGCAACTTTAGTTTCAGAGATGGCAAAATTAAACTGTTCAGTTAGCAGTCAGAAGCTTTGCTAGCAGTAAGAACAATTGGTAGTGGCCACCTGAGCCTTGTGCTACATTAATTTCTAGATTGAACAATTAGCAGCCAGCAAAAATTCAATCAAATAACCAATTTAGATAGGTAAGTGTAAAAACAAGTGTAGTTAAACGGAAACCTGAATCTTATTGAATCCAAGACCCTCTACATCTGTGCTCAATCCAAATATTAAAATTGTGAACAACATGCTTGGACTTTTGTTAGCAATATGATGGAGAAGGGCTGGTGGATGCTCACCTCACCTCGTCATTGTCATTAGGTAGAAGAAAAGGTGCGGCTTAAACTCCTAGCTCAGCATGTCTTCTGCCAGGTATTTCGTTCATAATTTTTTTCTTGCACCTTCTGCAGTACACTGCACTAAAATCAAGGCAAGCAAGAATCAAATAGAGCAAACCTACAGACAGAAATTTGGGGAGCAACCAACAATTCTTGCAGCAGTTACAATGGTGTCATCCACCACACCACTGGTTTCATGGGGTGTCACGGCTGCTTAGCAGCACGAGCTCATGGAGGGAACATGTCGTCAATTGCTAGGAACCACAACATGCATGCAATCCAAGAAAGAGTAAAAATAAAAGCATATGGAAAGAAGATAAATGTTGATTTACCAGAACATGATTTGATCCCAAATGCAAGTAAACATAATGTTGAATATTTTTTTTTAAACATAAGGCCTTAGCTCAGCTTTAAATTAATAAAGCCACCAACGGCAGATACAAACGTGCTTACAAACAACTCACAGGCAACACAAGCAACTAAAGATCGAAACAAGAAACACCACTTGGAACGCCTACACCACAGCTAGACATCGAGGAGAGCACCAGGAAGGCAGCGAGAGCTTGGAGAGGCCACCGGACCGTGTCGTCGACCGCACCCACTAGGCAAATCTAGATCCAGCCTCCACCCTCTCCACCTCCGGAAAGAGACCCCTTGTCCCTTGCCCTGGATCGAAGGGCACCGTACCGTCGGGAGGCGAAGGAGTTCCCCCAAGAACACAGCGAAAAAGAGGGAGCTAGACTGCCAAAGGGAACGCCATCAGAGACGGGAGGGAACTTCACCGAGACCACCACCATCGCCGGAGCAACCACCACATCAGACCGGAGCTGCAGGAAGAAGACGCAGCGAAGAAGAAACGACGGAAGAGGGCACAGCCAACCCCCACGGATGAACAGGACCACCAAGGCATGGCCGCTCGCCAACCCAGCGTCGCTACTGCCGTAAAGGGGAACCCTTTCCCCTTTCACCCAGGCTCGAGGGCGTCGCCACCGGCAAGCAGGGGCAATGGAGAAGCAGAGCATCAAACCTGGCACCTGCCAGTCAACACGGGGAAAAGCTTCGCCAAACAGAGCGAGCCACGGCCACCTCAAACCGCCGGTGTTCACCCACCTCTGCAGTTCCCAAGACGGCGCCTTCAGGAAGGGGACCGACGTCGCAACGCCGCCGCCGTCCGCAAGGAAACACCAGGCTTTCGCCCACGCAGATGAGGGTAGTGAGAGTGGTACCTCAACGAGGCCTTCAGGAAGGAGCGCGGCGCCGGCGGCGTCGTCCTCGTCGTGGTTGCCCAAAGGTTTCCCCCGGTACCACCAGCCAGCACCACCCTCTGCCCAACACCTAGAATCGGCGGCCGGAACCACCGAGCTCCAGATCTGGCAGGGGAAGAACAAAACGAGGAAGAGGAGGCTTCATCTTCAGCTCTGGCAACCGGGCCGACGGCGCAGACCGGTGCCGCGACCCTCAACCTCCGTCGCCTCGCCGCCCGCGCGGCCGAGAACGACGGCCAGCATGCAACCACGGCCGCCGCCCGCCGCAGGGCCGACGCCGTCCACACCCGCCCAGGGCCGCCGCCCTGGCTCCCAGAGCCCCCACCGAGGCGGCCGCCGGCAGGGAGAGCCCACCGACATGTCAGCACAATTTAAATAAATAAATAAAATTTAAAAATTTAAAAAGTGCAAATCTAAAAGAAAAAGGAACCGGGAGGTTCCTCCCGCACCGCTGCCACCCGCGCCGCTGGGTCCGTGCATCACCCACGCCGCCGGTCCGGGACCCTAGCTCCACCCGCTCCGCTGGCCCCCAGCTCCACCCGTGACGCCGGGTCACACCACCGCCGGGCCCGTGCACCACCCACGCCGCCGGTCCGGGACGAGAGGTCGGGGAGTACAGGGTGGTTATGGTTGGTGAGCTCGAGGTTAGGGGACGAGGTGCGGGAGCGGGTGGGGGGTGGGGTGCGGTGGCCTGCGTGCGGCCTCGTCGACCTGTATCTGCCTCGCTTCCGAGAGGCGAGGTCACGGTGGCCTGCTTGCAGAGCGGGGGTTGGGGGTGGGGGGCTGGGCGGCGACGACTGTGTGCGGCGGCGTTTCCGGGCCGCGGCGGCAACTGCCTGCCGTTGGCTCGCTTCTGGGCGGCTGCGGCGCCCTGCCTCGCCGGAGAGTACGCGGGGGTAGGGTCGAGTGAGGGGAGGCGGTGGGTGGGAGACGAGTTCCTTTTCTTCCAATTTTTTTTCCTTTTATGTGGATATTTTCGTTTCTTAATATGACCAGGAAAGTGGGACCCAGTCCATGTCAGCAAATTGACACTAAAAGGTGGCTGAATGAAAGGAAGCAACATAAGCAAGGTAACTAGCTAACCATTATGTTTGGATTTTCTTGTGCAAGGATATGAGGACTAGATGATACCTATGGTAGATGGGACCTGCAGTTTGCTGGATGCATCACTTAGAAGATGCAAAACCCTTCCAGGACCGCTGTTGCAATGGTTTTCATGCAACAACTTTTCTAGAACCTCAACTCTTCGATAACACAACCTGCATGTGTTGTAATAACCGTACATCCAAGCATTCACTTTGATGCTTTGCATCATCGACTTTGCCTTGTCATTCATCATTAATTTTTGTGGAATTTATTTCTAGTTAAACTGATGGAGTTGAACTCTATGTCACATTATAAGTGATGTGTGCACATATGCTAGTCGATTTTTCAAATTTATTAATTGTCATATGTTGTGAATGTCTGAAAAAACAGCATAGGTCATGCTGAATTTTTTCAATACTCGCTAAGCTTTAGTTGGTCAGTTAACAAGGAAACTGCATAAATGCCCCTGTTTTTTAATTTGCAAATGACTGCTTAATTATCTCGTACTTGATCTGACACAATTGGTGTTCAATTTGCAAATACAGGAACAAGGGTTGCATGCTTTGTCATAAAGAAGCTGATAGGACAGAAGTTGAACAAAGAGGCTCATGCCTTGACTTTCTGCTTTGTTGATTACCTCTGTGGCTGATACGTCTTATTGTGTCGGCAGTGACCGTTACATGTGTTTGGGCTGCATACTTCTGCTTGAATGTGGCGTCGTGGTCATAACTGCAACTGCAACAATGTGGTACTTGTCTTATAATCCCTCCCCCCTTGCTCCTGATTTCCTATTTTATCAAGTGTATAATGTATTTTGATTTGTTCAAGTCATTACAATTGTAGTGCATGCAACAATGATTTTGTACCTTCAGTAATAGCATTAGCTTGTTATCTGCAACTAGGGTCAACCTTCACATTTTAAGTGGTAACTCATGATATCATATGAACATTTCTGATCTGCATTAACAGTGAATGCTACTCTGGACCAGGGTGTCCTTTTTGTTCTCAGAGGCACATATGTATTTATGTATACACACTAGTTGCTCATATGGCTGTGCGCAGAAAAAGCAGACCCTTTAAAACATAATAATGATGTTTGCCCCCTTTTCTTCTTATTTGGTTGTACTGCTGGTTCTTTGAATAACACATCATGCATGAAGTAGATTTCTTTATCCTGACATGTAGCTTATTGTTTAATTCACTATTGCAATCAGCAGAACATCCACTCATTGAAGAGCCTACCCAAGCTTTTGATGTCTTGTTAAAATTCTGGCATTTTAGAACCACCATCATTATTCTGTTTCGAGAGTCTGCTTTTGCTACCTGATGACTTCTGATACCTGTCATTTTTCTTGTATTTATGTCAGTAAGGGCAGATTATACAATTATAGTTCAAATCCATGTGGTCGTTATGGAGACCATAGTAGGGATCTCTCAACTAGTCCCTTAATTGGTGAGTAATCTACATCGTGATTGTAGGTAAGATCGTTTGTGATCCTGGAATTGCAAGGCAGGGGTGTTTGTTTGTATTGTAAATTAAATATGTGCATCCAGACATTCGTTTTTATTTGTAATATATTGTTACCTTTTATATTCATTTTAGACCATAGATATTTCCGAGAATAGGTACATCCTTGTGGATTCCTCAAATTCTTTCTTCATATTGATGTAATCTTTTGTATATTGCTCGACTCTTGAGCCGTGAGCACATCCTGCATAATATCTAACCTATTTGCATAGCCAAAAACAATTCAGACTTTACATGAATTCATCAATTGGAATTAATGTTTGGCTTTACCATTATTAGGACAAGACAATAGACTTCAACTATAAACATTTATCTGGTGTAGTTTTAATAATCCAGTATGAATTACCTTGTACTAGCCTACCTTGCATGGAGGTCTTGTCCTTGTTTATGAGCTTACTCAGCTTAGTTATGTTTTTCAGGTACACTTTTTCACTTGAAGCTGCTCAGCATAATGCGCTTAAATTTTTTTTTGAAGAGAGCGTTTTCTTTTTCCTATATCTAAGGTGTCCTTTTTATTTTTATGAGGCACGCATGTATTTTTTATGTACACTTTCTGCTCATCTGGTTGCGTGGAGCAATCACATGTTAGCAATCAGTAAGAATGGTGGGTGAATTTTTTCCTTTTTCTTCTTATTTGGTTTTGATAATGGTCTATCAGTTCTCATTCCTTTTAAGTATCGGTTGTGGTTCCTGATATTGGTACTTTGGATGGGATAGCAGCACAAACTTGGGTTTCAGGGAATGAACTAAAAGCCACAGAACTAGCTTCAGGTTGTGTAAATTAACCAAATAAATACAATAGTGTCCCAGTGAAACCTTTGTACAATAGCACCTGCAAGGATTGGTTTCCTTTTTAGCACATTACCTGATACTACATGCTCCTTATTTCTGACTTTAGGCTATGTTCTTGTTAGCAGGGAACTTTGTGATGATTTCTTTGTGAATCAATACTTTATTTGCCTACTTATTGAGAAGGATGCAAGGAACAAGAAGAAGCTGAACTATGTGAGTGATGCTTTTTTTAGATTAAAATTCTAGTGCATCTGTAGTGCAATAGTTAAGTCGACGGTAACATGGGCTTTCTTAACATTTAATTGGCGTATGTGCTAGCTGGCTTATGATTTAGTGTTATTAGTGTTGCTTTGCCTATGATTTGCTAGTTGGCTGTTGTTGCCTAAATAGTTTGCCTTAATCAAATTTGCTAAACTTATTGACACATTGGGTTAACTAATACCCTCACTAAACATTTGAGGCCAGTCTAGTTTACTAGTACTCTCACAGGGTTAATAAAAAATTTGTGTTTATGATTTTCAGGTAAAGAAGAGAAGAAATCAAGACCGGATTTCCTACACTCATACGAATCTGACCACAAGGATTATCTAGGTGCGTCCACCTGCCTTTTACTGAAAAAATTGTGATGTTTTGTTGTTGCATGTGCAAATAAAATAAATGTAGCTTTGAGCTAGTTTGGGGCCTATGATTTACATGTTATAGTGTTGCTTAGCCCATGATTTGTTAGCTGGCTGTTGTTGCCTAAATATGTTGCCTTTATCAAAATGTGCTAAACTTATTGTCACCTTGAGTTAATTACTACCCTCACTAAACATTTGAGGCCTGTCTAGTTTACGAGTACTCTCACCAGGTTACCACTACAATAAACATTTGTGTTTATGATTTTGGGCTAAAGAAGAGAAGAAATCAAAACCGGACTTCCTCTGCTCAGACAACGCTGAGGCGACTATGTAGGTCCCCCCTGCCTTAATTTTACTGGAAAATGTGTGTTTTTTTTGTTGTTTCCTGTGCAATACAATAGATGTAGCTTGTTTTTTAACACATCACAGTTGGTCTATAGTGCTAGTGTGGGGTCAAGTTTAAACCATCATATGAATTTATTCTTGTTCTAGATATCAGCTTTAGAGCTGACCATCAAGTTATGTTGTTCAAGGATAACCAGGAGGAGTAGATGACATCAAGGTTTCAGTTCATTAATTGTTCACATAGTTTTCACTATAACCAGAAACCTGTTTACAGTGTGGTATTGCTCTCTACTGTGGTTGTTTTGTTGACCCTCAAGTTGAACTTTATTGCGTAGCTAATTGATGCATGTGCTGCTGGTTATTGAGAGATGCTTTTTTCGTTGATGATTTTTTGCCTAACTTGGAAACTGTTCCTAGATTTAGCAATTCCTTGTCTTTGCGCAGCCTGTTTTATTTTCTATAGATCATAACATGTTTGGAAGTGATATGTTGTTTTGTATAGATGCTGTACTACAATTGTTTACCGCATTATCATTTGTTAGTGATGTGTTATGGTAGTGCAATGATGATCATTAGCAGGGTGGATAAATATCTATGTTCCTGGTAGTGCAACGCATGGTTGTTGTGACCTGGATTATGCCTTGGAACTTTTATTCAGATGATCATTAGTAGCATGGATAAATATCTTCCATCATAACTGATAATTAGCTATGCAGATGTGCCAAACGGTATTAGGATTTGGTTTGTTGATTTATGTAGACCGGTATGTAGTTCTAGTTTATCTGTATCAATCTTTTGGATTTGACACCAGGATCCTGCCCCCTTTCATTTTGTGCCCCTACAGGGAATTTGAAGGCCTTCTGAAGTGGACAAGGCTATTGTGGTAATTTGCGTCAAGATAGAACTGAATGCTTCTGGTTAGGTCTCCCTTGGATCCGATCTCAAATGGTGAACCTTTCTGAGAAGAGGTTTCATGTTCTTTGTAACCTAGCTAATCTTTAATTGCATTTCGAATCCTTTTGGCTGGAAAAAATGTTGCTTGTTGGATTAATGCTTTATAAGTTACCTCTCATGAATAATGGTATCTGATAGAATAACAAATGTTGTGGAGTGTGGGGTTTGTAGGACCACTATGAACCAAGGGAACACAATGTTGCTGATGTACGCCAGCAAGGCGATGCCCTCCCTCCCAGTGTGGTCCCGTCCTAGCTGTCTCCTCGGACGTGCTTGCAAGGAAGTAGCCGGTAACACACCTCCTATTACCTAATATGCATGGATATTAAGGTACTAAGCTGATGAACTATCGCCTAGACCACCTAAGGACCTAGGCAGACAAAGCATGCTTTTTGTTTACATGAGTCGCATGACTTATACTGGTGTGTGTGATATGATCGAAGATGTGATTATGATTCTCTGATATGGGCAGCTAGTTTGGATGGTTTGTGTTGCGCAAGCATAGTATGTTGTTTGTCCTGATGCTAGCTAGCTGATGTGCATACTCAGTTGTTTTTTCTGCGGGTAGCTAGCTAGATTGCGCAGATGATGGCATGAACTAATTCTCTGTAGTGAGCAAATTTTGCGAATAGTAACATCAATGACCCCTTAAAAGTAATACCAGGTAGTATGGAATGATACGTTAAAAGAAATACTAGGTCTCCCGTGTTCGATCTCGAATGGAGATCCTTTCCAAGAAGAGGTTTGATGTTATGTGTAACCTAATATTTAATTGCATTCTCAATCCTTTTTGCTGGAAAAAAATGTTGCTTATTGGATGTATGCTTTATAAGTTATTTTTCACGAATAATGGAATCTGATGGAACAAATAATGTTGTGGAGTGTGGGGTTTGCAGGAGAACCACCATGAACCAAAGATCCATTGGGTGCCAGCAAGGGGATGCTCTCCTTCCACATGCTCGCAAGACCACGCAGCCGATGAGACACCTCACATTCTCATACCTATTATGCATGGATATGAAGGTGCTAAGGTGATCAACCCTCGTCTTGACTGACTAAGCGCCTAAGGAAGGCAAAACATGCTTTTTGTTTATCCGAGTCACATGAATGTGCCTGTTGTGTGACCTGACTTGAGAAGTGATGATGCTTCAGAAGTATTTTTTTGGATGATTTGCGCTGCACAAGTGTACTATGTTGTTTTTTCTGATGCTAGCTAACTGATGTGCATGTCAATACTTAGTTATTTTTTCCTGATGCCCATGCTAGCTAGATTGTCTGTGTTAAACAGATTTTATAAATAGTTACATCAGTGGCCTATTAAAAGAAATACTAGGTAGTATGGAATGATGCATTGATTAGAGATTTTTTCTGCCTTCTTTTTATTTCTAAAGAAAACACCAGCTGCGTGTTCAAGCCTCATGTCTGAATATTAGAACAAATCTAGAAGAGTCTGTCTCTGAATGTGAGTATCAAATAGATACTCCCTCCATACCGGTTTATTAGGCCTCTAATGGCAAGCTCTGCGACTAAGGTTATTAGCGGCTTTGTATCTTTGCACATGTTTTTTGTGAAATAAGTTGCTCGGAATAACGATGACAGAAAAATATGTAGTTATTCTGAAGGTGCTTGAAGTTAGGTGCTGCTGAAATATTTGCAGTGTGGTTTTGCATTTTTAGCTTGGAGATGTCATCTTCCAGATTTCTTATCGTGTTCCTTGTTCTTAAAGTGTTACAAGTGTTTTTCAGGTTGCTTCTTAAATATTTGCGGGAGATGGTCAGAAGCTCGTGTCAAACTCATTGGTGCAGTATACCACCGTTTTGTACCGATGATCGGCCGATGGCCATCCCAACAACAAATTGTGAAGTTCCCGCCTAGGGAATCTCTTCACAACTGCCCGTCAGCATAGTTCTTGTTTGGCATGAAGATTTTGTAGCACACAATCCGTTGTAGGGTAAGGGATATGCAACTCTATAGTAGCAATTATTGGTGTATGCTCAGTAGTAGCTGATGTAAGGATTGTTGTTCAAATGTATGTTATGTGCTTTGGTAGATTTGTTTGATACAAGTACATGAGAGCAAGCCCACCATTTGCTGTAAAGTCAATACCTAATGATAATGGCTATTAATATTTTTGATGCATGCATTGTGTCACTCAATGGACAAAAATCACCGCTATCTTGCAGCTTGGTCTTTATTTCGATGCTGATGGAAAACATTCTATAGCCGGTGCATTGTGAACTACACTGCTGATTCGGTGGTAAAATTAGTATATAGAATGTTTCTATCACATATAAAAAGTGTGTATCTTTTTTTTAAGATTAAAAATTGTGTTTCTTAGCTGAAGAAAACAAAGCAAGATAGGTGTTTGTGATACAAACATGTTGGCGTGTCTAAGCAAAAATGAAAGCCAGCTGCACATCGTTAAGTCTAAAATAAAATAGCTAGGCCAGCTGCACATCGTTAGTCTGGCTCTTTTGATCGGTTTAGTAGGTCATGCACAAGGACCCTCCCTGACAGCACACCGGTCCGAAGCAGTGTCAACAATTTTGTTGAGCAGCAGGTGATGCACGTTGGTTCAAGATGCGTTCCTTCAAAAGCTTCCAGGAAATACGAGGAGAAAACAAACATAGGGGAGAGACCCCCGATCATTGTGCTAGTTTCCACGAGATATGAGTGATAGGCGGAATCAATATTTCGAGAAATCAACCATTAGGCCAGAGTCCACTTGAATTCCATGCACACATTAATTTTTCACCAAGCTGTACCTAGCCGCACCAACACGCATAATTAATGCCAAAACTACTGGGACGTTTGCTGTTTGGTTTCCCTAGACTAGCTGGCATGTCAGCGATCCATGGCAATAGGAATCTAGACCATCCATTCTCTCTACTAGTAGTATCAATCAACGAGAGGAGCAGGGAACCGAAAACTCAGCCCCTCTTCCCACGCTTCCACATATCTTGATTCCCCTCATCAAAATTCAAACCTACCTGCTGGCTTGTCTATAAGTAGAAGCCAATTGTGAGTAACCGCGCGCGGTATCGTGTGTGACTTGTGACTTTGGACTGCGGACGAGGAGAGCGAGAGCGAGGGCCATGACCAACCATCCAGGCGACGGAAGAAGCTCTTCAGCACCTTGATGGAAAATTTGATGGTGATGCAGATGTCCCCGTGGATTTCTCACGTCAGGAATGGGGGCTGTATGCAAGCTCCAATGACAAAGGTGAGTCCCAGTTCATCATTTGATTTACCAAGTGCGACATACTCCCCTTATAGCATACGGATTTGGTTACTGTAGCACATCAAATGTTCTGGAGAATTGCAGCGGAAATCACAGATTGCTGTAAGTTTGTTGGTGACTTTCTCGAGCTGCTGCTCCTGCCGCCGACAACCACTCCAGCCCGCGGCTGCTCCTGCCGCCTCCTGACCTTGATATTGCTGCAAGGGTCTCCTCTTCCATGTTTCAATCCCTAATTCTTTTTCCCTCCTTTGTCCTAGTAATTTAGAAAAGTTGATAATGGAATCCTTGTTGGTAACCTGACAAGGATGAGGATAGGGACGAGATGGGGATAATACGCGACCCATGGGTCGTGGATTGAGCCCAAGACAAAAAAAAAATGGGTGTACCCCCACCACTCGGTCCAGTACCGCAGGTAGACGTCAACCTCCTCGGCGCCGGAGGCGGCGGCGATGATGATCCACTGGTCGAGCAGGTCACGCGGTGGGCTGATGGCGCGGATGCGGAGGACGCGGATAGGCGTCGCTGCGCCCTTGGAGAGGATCGCGCTCGTCACCTGCTGGTCGAAGCACACGGGCTTGTCGTCCCACCGGCGGGGGCTGAGCTTGGGGTCGATGAGGTCGACGGTAGGGACGGAGGCGTAGACTCGGCGCCACCGATGGGAGAGCACGGAGGTGCGCGCGGCCTCGTCGGACTTGAGGTGGAAGAGGATCCGCTGGAGCGCATTGTCTGGTAGGGCGCTCAGGCGGTCTCTGTCATGCACCACCATCTTTGATGAGTTGAGAACTAGAGATGCGTTTGATGGATGCTACTTGCACCGCCGCTCTGTCTAGGAGGAGTTGGAGATATATATCTCCATAATCTGCGCGATTTAGTTATTCATGCAGTCACGCTAGATACTCTGTTGGGAAATCGCTATTCCTTTGGATCGGAATAGTCTGTTGGGAAAGACCATATTTTCCGCGAAAAGGGATCTTCGATACTAGGTAGAGTACGTTCAAGCAAAACATGGTAAGGCGCCGAGATCGCTCCAGGCCTGCCCGTCAAGTTCGATTGGATCGAATGGCGACTGAGTCGCCGCCTAAATACCGAGATCGAATCAGCGACCTCCCCGACGGCGTGCTGGGACACGTCCTCTCCTTCCTCCCCACCCGCGAGGCAGGACGCGCGGCCGTGCTCGCCCGGCGGTGGCGCGACGTCTTCGGTCATGTCCACGCCGTCTGCTTCGAGGAGCGGCAGGGCGACAGGGCCAACGACTGGTACACCGTCTACTCCAACGCCCCGGAACGGAAGAGCTGCAGCGACGCGCTCCTCAACGGCGTCAGCGCCGCCCTCCTCTGCCTCCGCCGCTGCGCCGGCCGCAACGTACCGGTTCGCAGCCTTCGGTTCGCCTTCGACAGCTACCACTGGTGGGACGGCGTCCACGTCGACCACTGGCTCCACCACCTGCTAGACCACTGCAGGCAGGAGCTCCACCTCGACCTGTGCTTCGCAATCGACCAGATATGTACCCGCTGCCCGGAGTTCACCGACGAGGTGGACGGTGCCTCGGAGGACGACCAGCTGGTAGACAGCTATGAGGCCAGGTGGACTTATCTTCTCCCGAGAAGACTCTTCTCCTGCGCCGTCCTACGGACGCTCCGCCTCACCAACTGCAGGCTGAAGCCGCCGGAGGCCATCAACCTGCCGTCCCTCGAAACGCTGCACCTCACGGCCATCGGCATCGACTCGGGGAGAAGCGTCCAGAGGCTGATCGCGAGCTGCCCTCGCCTTCAGGACTTGACGCTGGAAAACGTTCGCCGCCTCAAAAGGGTCTCCGTTCTCGACAAACGCCTCCGCAGGTTCAGCCTACGGTGCTGCCACAACGTGCATCACGTCAGCATCGACGCGTCCGAGCTGAGATCGCTGGAGTACTGTGGTCACCTACCCGCGGAGTCACTCCTGCATCTGCATGGCTCGCAGGGGATCCCTTCATCGTGCAAGGTTTATTTCAGCAAAGCGGATTACCGGATGTCGAAGTGTGTCGGGTTCAGAATGCTCTTTGGAAAGATCATCACCCCGGACACGAGGCTCCTGCACCATGGTGGGAGCATAGAGCGCGGACCCTCGGCGGAGCTCCCGTTGTTTTGCAACATGACGCGACTCGCGCTACATAAGTCCACTGAAAGCTACGTGTTTATCGTCGCAATTCGTTGGATCTTGGAGCAGGCCCCGAACCTGGAGGTTTTGTCGCTCAACATGGAGGATGATGGAAGGGGTGATGCATCCGTAGGTCCCGCCACGAGCTTCTCCATCCCGTGCTTGCGCCTAAGTGTGAGGGAGATCAACATGGTACACTACATGGGCATTGAGTCACAGAGAATACTGGCGCGTCTGTTGCTACGCAACGCCATGGTTCTTGAGAAGTTGTGTGTGAGCTTCCCGAGGGGTGATTCGGGGTCTCAGGCTTTTCACAAGAGCGAGATTGAAAACTGGGCAAGTGACAATTCAGAAAAGATTTTCATATACTTCATGGAATAATCACAATTTATTTTTTATATAGGTTGCGATATTAATAATAATTGTTGTGTCTTCTCTGAAATTTGAAACGAGGGCGATGAAACATGTGCATGCTTTCCTTTGGTCATTTTCGATTTGAGTCAGTAAACCAGGTGATTACTGTGAAACACTTGCGTCGTTATTGCTACCTATGTTTAATTTTGTTTCTGTGGTGTTATGGTTCTTGGGAGTTGTAGTGTTACCGTTCTTGTGAGGTTGCAACTCATGCGTCCAAAGGCTGCCTAAAGTTGACTATGCCCAAGAAGAATGCAGTCATGTATGGTATGGCCAAATGATGGTTTACTCTTTTTCGACCTCGTGTCCGTGTTAAAGGAGGGACAATGACTGAAAAACAATTGATAGAGGAGCTGAAGTGGTTTGTTCCGGCCTTCCTGGAGACCACCAATGGGATATCTCTTCGATAGATGAGCATAATTTTTGTGTGGTTTATCCTGCAAAGATTGATTGCGTGACAGCGTGAGGGTAAGAAAAATAGGTGATGTTTAAGTGGAGGCCACACGTAGCAAAATGTTCTTTCAAGATTTGTCTACAGAGAGGTGGGCAAGTGGAAGTTCAGCGATGTTTGGGTTTTGGGTTCGGTTACTTGGCTGCCCAGAGGAGATGCGAAGGGACTACTTGCCCCATTTTTTTTTCTCTCGGTTCGTTGGTGGTATGACCAAAGAGGTTGATATGCATTTTACGTGCTAGCATGACATAGTGAGAGCATTTATCCAGGCTGTTAATCCCAAGTTTATCCCTGAACATACTACCTTTAGATATATGATGGTGAGGGATATCATATATGTATAGAGGTCGAGTGAGACCTTGACTAAGATATGGAGGAGGCGGGTGATAGGGGGTGATCAAAATAAACATGGGGTCATGCATGATAGTAAGGAGGAAACGGAGAAAGAAACCGAGAAAAAGGGAAGATGCAACTAAGGAATCAGCCAAAGATAATGTAGTTGATAAAAACAATGAGAATTCTTCTTCGTCAAAGGTTGCCAATTTATCCATTCAGTTTCGATCAGTGTTAGTTCATGCTTGTTCTCTTTCACGCACATCCGAGAAAAAGTCACCAGAGGTTGCCGTGTCAGTGCCTAGGAAATCTTGGTTCGAAATTGCAGAGGAAGAAGAGTGCTTGGAGAGGCTTACTGCCTCGGCACCTCCTGTCACTGCGGCAGCAAAGTATGATGATAACCCCTGCCAAAACGTTGCCGCAACAGAGTTGCTGCCATTGTGCGATAACGAGTTGACTGCTCTTGAATTACCAGTAGCAATATATACGTGAGGCCTGCCTCTATCGTCAGCAGAGCCCATCGCTGGTAAAGCTTTATTCCCGTAGTGTCTCCTCCTAGCCAGCAACCATCAATCTTCAGTGTTGTAGCGCTGTGCACCTGGGACAGGGAAATCGGCAGCACTCCAGGAGCGCACGAAGCTCCAAAGTTGATGTGAAAATTTGAAGTGGATAGCATTCAGGAGCCGCATTACACAGGGGTAAAACTGCAGCGACATAAGATGTCTGAGCCTTTCTCTGAAACGAACAAGAGAAATTCAGATGACTAATGAGTTTTCATGTACCATAGCCTCCCTTCCATGAGACATGAATCGATCACATTAGACTTGGGATGAAACGTGAATCGATCATACCATGGCAAACAACACGAATCGATTGGTGCATTGGCTACTAAAAAGAGGGATGAAAGGTGCTTGAAGTGCAGGGGCCGGAACCACATGGGCTACTTCTCTGCGGGGGTGCCGTTGCGGCCGAACCTGCTACAGTAACTATCTGTGGGTTCATTAGTGCTCTGTGTAGCCCACGGCCTGATCGACTCAACCCAGGCCATGCGCGCTAGAAAGATCCGAGGTCGCCAACATGACTAGATGGGCGGCGCACTGCTCGCCATGGCACGTACGTACGGATTCGTGCTCCAGTCTAGCCCATCAGCATTACCTCGATTCATGCGTCGATCGAGTTCTTTCTTAATTCCAAGGAAGCTGTAGCCGCATTCATTCGCCCCATGACAGGAAGGCCGCAAGTGGCAAGCTGCAGGAAACTATTCAGGGTTCTTTCATAGGACTTGCATATGAATTATATAGGATTTTGATTCTATAGGATTTTTTCTGTGCTAGTTATTTGATTCATAGGAACATATTCGTAGGAACTAATTCTATATAAATCTTCTAATGCAAATTCTATGGGAACAAATATTTAGATCATACCTCATGAAATATCTCTTTGATACAATAAAAGAGAACTCCTCTTCCCACAGAATTTAATTAGGCATGACATCTCTAATCCTATACTTTTTTTTTATTTCTATATTTTTCCTTCCTATGAATCATAGGAGCCCTGAATAGGAAATAAACAAACCGAAGAAACTGTGTAGGGAGGAGCAGGGTGCGTGTGGACTGCTGAGAATGGCGAGTAATGTAAACAAAGCCTCAGCGAACTCACTTAACTCAGAAATCTCAACGGTCCCAAAACTGATTCGTAAGAGCGTCTCGATCAGCCGCCTCTTTCAAACGGCATTCTGGGTGCTATTTTTGGGGACGTCTCTACCCAACGGCGTACTTTAAATTGGAAGATTAGTAAGGGTTTATTTTTAAGAAAATTTAACCATATTTGCAAAATAAATAGTGTAGCATACAAATAAATAGTTTTAGAAGAAGTAACGAAATACATAAAATAAGTAACTTATATAATTAAAATAAATCATCTAGGTGTCTCTTTTGACCCTCCACATGGGCTCGACAAGATCATTTTAAAAGTTGCCCATGAGTACCTGCATCGCGGATTTCCGCATGCATGGCGAGGAAACAGTAAAATCCACATGTAGCTCATTATTAAGCTTGGCAAAATGACGTTAGCCATCATACGGACGAGCATCCTTGGATGGATCTTTCCGCTCACTCTCGATGATCATGTTGTGCAAGATAACACAACAGTTCATCATCTTCCACATTTCCTCTTGAGATCAATATGAGCATGATACGAGACAATAGCAAATCGAGCCTGTAGCACACTAACGAGGGTTTACCTCGGCAATGCCCATAAGTATGGACTTGGGTTCCAGTTAAAAGAGAAACGTTGGTGGTTTCGTCGACTTGTCAGACAAACGAGGTATTCGACGTATATTGACCGGAGGTAAAGTCGCCGAGATTTTGTGGATCTAGGGTTTACAATGGTGCATCGTATGACAAAGATTCTAGATCCCTCCCCTGGTGGCTCCTCCTAGCCTTTATATAGTAGGCTAGGTCTTAGAGTCCAAACCCACGTAGGTTACTCATTACATGGTGGTTTACCTGATATGGGCCTATACTTGCCTATTCTATATAGTTCCTGGGCTTCGACTTTCCTCCAGTCTTTATGGGTCTTGCATTTTCCTTCCTGGATCCATACTAGTGATCGATACCAACGTTGAGTATCCAATATGGTATATCCATGCATGTCACACACCAAAAGTCCGCTCAACATCCTTCGTGCAACTCTCTTGCCCGAAGCAAAGTGAGACTTCTTCTAACCTAGAGGCTAGCACCATCTTCAGAAAAATGTCGCCCATTTTGGATAGATATCATTGGCTAGATAGTACCATTTGGTATATTGGTGGCTATTGATCTCATAGTTGCAGGGTGGAGCATGCCCTTCAACTAGTTTGTAAACATCGGGGACCACTGAAGCACGTTGATATTATTGTGAGTAAGAACCTACCAAGCCAAAAAAAAAGCATACCGAATCCAGAGGTCATGGTCCTCCACAGCTTCAAGTATCACACTGAAATATCCATGATGCACTTTGTACAAACCTTGGTAGGCAAATGGAAAATTCTTTCAGGACCAATGAATGCAGTCGATGCTTCCGAACATTCTAGGAAATAAGTTTCTAACATCAGCATCTCCATCATCCCCATCATCAGCAACGCCTCCAAATCGAAGATCCACTTCATCCTCCTCATATTTTGTGAAAGATCGGAACCCTAAATAAGTTTCTAGTGTTGTGTGCATGCTTGTTTTTGGTAACTTGTTATTTTTTGGTGGTGAAGTTCTATTTTCAGATTATGTTGTATACCATATGCCAGTAATCATCACTATGTTTCACTGTTGTGAGTAGTTTCCTATGTTCTTGAGAGCATAAGATGGATTGGGTACGATTTCTACATAGTATGCCATGAGTATTTGGTCAAGTTTTGTAGTTTTATGTGGCTCGATGATGGTAACATATAAACGTCGACTGTGTGCTACTTTACCTACATGGGCTCATAGGGCCGCACCTTTGTGTAATGAAAAGGAGTATAGATGGCATGAGATGATACAAACATTATCCAGATCTTTAGAGTTCCATTGGGGGTGGGGGTTATATGATTGGAGACCTTAGAACTTAAAGCAATGGTTGGACATTATGTCTTTATGAATCCCTTGTTGCACATGCAAATAGCTTAGGGACCATTCATTAGGGGTATGTTTGCTCATGCTTATGGCTGCACCAATTTTAGGCTCCGTATGGTGAGAATAAAACTTGACGAAATATTTACCATGCTGGATTAGAAATCTTTATGCAAGGACGTCCATGTCTCCTTAGGGACCACTTCTCTCGTATAAGAACACACCCAAGCTTGTCCTCTTGCCGAAGAGAGAATTGGACTTTCTATAAAAATAGCATTTACTTGCAATTTACTTTACTACCATTTTACATTAATAAACCAGAAAATACAAATCCTTGCTTCTTTTACTGTTTATTTTGTTGAATTTACTAACCAATACCTTTAGCTCCTAGCGGGTCGACAACCTTTATATTTTAAAGGTACTACAATTGATCCCCTACACTTTGGGGTTATCAACAACCCAAATATAATTTAGATGAGAACAATAGAAATTCTAGTGGTCACAAAAATTGAGGGCATAATGAAATTTTCTGATAACTACAGAAGCTAACTATTCAGCTACTTTGATTATTGCCAAAGAAGTTGCAACATATATGAAAATAATGCCATCATTTCCTGTAAAATAAAGTGCAACTAGAAAGAAATATTTTTATGAAAGTGATGATGATGATGATGATAATGAAGCGATTCTAGCTACAGAAAAAGCTTTTGAAGTTGATTTCTTTTTTGTAATGGTGGACATGGCAATTACTTCACAAAAAAAAAGATTTGAGTAACTTCGAGTTTTGAAAGAAACATTTGGGTTGTTGCTTAGCTCATCAAATTTGAGGTCATCGATGAAGTTGAGCTACGAAAGTGTTGGAGGAAGTTTGCTAAAACTTTCACTCTTAAAGATGCATTCTCTCAAAAAGACGTTTGTGATGGTGACCTGGATGATTCTTTTCCGAATTAACAATGTTGCAAATGACCTTACCTAATGGTCCACTGTGTGTTGCGGAGATGTTTGATTTTATTTGAAATGTAAATTGTTTTCCTAACATATCTATTTCTTATAGACTTTTAATTAACATACGACAATAGCTTTTCAAAATTAAAACTGTTAGAAATTACTTGAGGTCAACAATGCCACAAGAAAGATTGAATAATCTAGATACAATATGCATTCAGAAGGATCTATTAGACCAGATCATGGTAATTGTATCAGTTACTTTGCCTCACAAAATGCTAGAATAAAATGCTTTACATAACTAGTTCACTTGTATTTTCAAGTAAAAAAAGGATGTGAGTGTGAGCTGGAATGCGGGTTGGAGTACATGTTGAAGTGCAAGATGTCAAGTGCGAGCTTGCGATGCTATTTTGGTTGAGATGTTGTTTTATTGGATAAATGTAGTTGCTTTTTGAATTTAACATTATCACCAATAAAATCATGAATAGTTCCTATAATGCAAGTCTTCTTTAAGTTGTTATTAAAATATAAAAAACACCTCTATTTTTTGTGTATAGGGGGCCTATTTTCTTGTCTTGTACCGGGCCCCTCACATGTCTGGGTTATTTTGGAAGTGACAAGGGCTTCATGCAAGGAGATCCTTTTGCCCAATCTCTTTTCGATATTGTTGTGAAGAATCGTTCAAAATAATCAGGAGAGCTCAATAGGGTGGGTTGTCTAAAGGTTTAGCAGAGCATATGATTGATGGAGGAATATCAAGGATGACTTAGAGAGTGCTAGAAATTTAAATATTTTGTTATATATGTTTGAGGACATGTCTGGCTTGAAAATCAATTTTGAAAAAAGTGAGAACTTATTGGTCCTAGAGGATGATGAAAACAAATAGTGTTACGTTGACATGTTGAATTGTTAGACTAGTTTCTGGCCAATCAAATATTTGGGGACTCTAGTTTGTGCAAGAAGAATTACTGTGCAGAAATGGATTTTGTGACGAAGAAAATAAATAAAAATAGAGGTTGTTGGATGGGTGGTGTCATGTCAATTGGTGGCAGAGTTTTTAAGATTGATGCTTGTTTAGCCAATTCTGCTGTATATCAAATGTCTTTGAGATTTTTTCATAAAACCATATAGAAAACCTCAAGAAACCTATTAGATCCTTCTTGTGGGATGGTTGTAGTGGAAAGAGAAAATACAACCCGGTAAAATGGAAACTGATCAGTGTACTAGGTATCGAAGATCTTGCTAAATTCAATCTTATCTTGATGTGGCGGTGGAAACTTGAGAAAGATGAGGTTGCCTGCCAGAATTTTATGAGAAGAAAATATTTGAGAGAAGCTGAAAATTTTGGTGCAAAGCATAGAGTTAGTGACTTAGCCCTTTGGTCTAAAATGTGTGTGGAAGAAAAATGCAAGTTATAATGGTAAATGGACTGATTTTTGGGAGGAGACTTGGTGTTGCTTTACTCCCTTCAAAGATAAATTTCCCGATCTCTTTGAGATCTGTAGTGAACAACAAGTGTCAGTTGCTGCTGTTTCCAGGAATGGTTGGATATGCTGCCTTTTGATTTGCAAGAACATATGAGGGGGTTGCATAGTATCCTGTGTTGGATAAGGCTGTCAGGTGTGAACAATAAACCACCTTGGAAGTGGACAAAAAATAGACAATTCAGTGTGAAATCGATGTACAAAAATTTCTGCAGCAATGGTATAGATAGGTCATTCAGGCACTTGTGGAAAGAAAAAAGATACTCTTAAAATCAATGGCTCATCTCGCTGTCACAGGTCTTGGAAGGTGCAAGATGAGCTGAAGGAAAAAGACATGTCTTTGGCCGTATGAGGGCATCTCCAGCGGCGCGACGCAAATCGGTGTCCGCGAGCGTCCGTTTGCATCGCGTGATGGACACGAGAAAGACCGTTTATGTCCGCGCGTCCATTTGCATCTGGGGGTGCCTCCAACGGCCGATGCATTTCCGCGTCGGCATGAATTATGAAGTTTGAAAACAACAAAATGAAGAGTTTCAACGAAGTTATAGTTATTACATCCAAATTTTAAAAAGTCTACAGGAAAATAAGATAGTATTTCTCGAGGCATGGTCTTCATGGCCTGACAATGCCCACTGATGCTCAATCAGATTCGTCTGCAGCCGTTTGCACATGTTCTCGTCAGTGACTTCTACATTCATAGGAAGATAGTTCTCCCAAGATAAAGCACCAGGGAGTGGCGCAAGTAGCTCATCTTGGATTTCCAGTGGTTCTCATTGCGGCCATTAGGACGCTCATTCTCAACGATCATGTTTTGCATGATCACGCAGTATGCCATTACCTCATGCATGGTCTTGAGCGACCATGTTCTTGCCGGGTGACGGACAATTTCCCACCGAGCTTGGAGCACACCAAATCTGTGCTCCACATCTTTCCTGCAAGCCTCTTGCATCTTGGCAAACCTCCTCGTCTTCTCGAGTTTGGATTGCGGACAGTCTTCACCAGTGTGGCCCAGGGTAGATGCCATCAGCTAGATAATATGGCTTATCATATTCATTTCCATTGACCTCATAGCTCACCCGGGGAGCTTTGCCTTGCATGAGCCTATTGAAAATCGGTGATCGGTGCAACACATTGATGTCATTGTTGGAACCGGCCATGCCAATGAATGAAGCCAAATCCATAAATCTTGAGATATGACAGCTTCAAGAATGACAGTCTGTCCCTCCTCATGCCCGTTGTACCATGCCATCCAAATGAACAGTTATTCCACTCCCAGTGCATGCAATCTATGCTGCCAATCATTCCTGGGAACCCTCTAGACTCGTTGATAGACATGAGCCGCCTTGTATCCTCAACATTTGGCTCCCTACAGTAATGTTGTCCGAACACGGCAATCACGGCTCGGCAAAACCTGTACATGGCCTCAAGGTGCTCTCACCCATTCGAAGATACTCATTGAATATATCAGCAGCCATTCCATATGAGAGCATGCAAATAGCCGCGGAGCATTTTTGGTATGAGGTGAAGCCTAGCACACTTGTTGCATCGGGCCTGCATTGGAAGTAGGGGTCGTAGTTTCTGACGCTCCGGAGAATGACCAAGAACAGCTCCCTTGACATCCTGTACCGCGCCGGAACATTTTTTTCCTTGAACACCGGATCGGTGAGGTTGAAGTAGTCCTTGTGGAGCCGGAGCTTCCCTTCCACTCTTGGCGGGTTTTTGGAGCGGCCCTTGACAGAGCCCCGGTGCAACGACCCATGGTTTGAGGTGAACTCGTGGATCGTGGAGGCCGCAGTAGTTGCCAATGTCTGCGTCGATTGATCGGACTCCTCGTCGGAAGAGGAGTCAACGACCTCCGCGCGGAACTTCTGAAGTATATGCCACATGTCCATCTGCGTGGTACAAACTGTGGATCAATAGCCGCACATAATTAAAACAGAGAAGAAACGTCGGCGCAATTGACCGAACAGGTCGTGGGCGGTGTGGAAGGGCGGCGCAACCGGCAATGTTTGGCCCCAAAACAGCCGGCATGTACGGGCCGGAGCCAACCCTGAGTACGATCATGCTCTCCCGAGCAGCGACAACCGAGCCGACGGCGAGTACGGCGGCGGACGCGTTGGGGTGGTGGCGTAGGGCAGCAAAGAAGGGAAAAAGAAGCAAATCGAAGCGGTAGATTTCGCTGTCCCCGACTTGCGGGACCGGGTAAGAAAAGAAGGATGCTCGGCGCGACCGCGGAGCGTCCGCGAAGACGCAAACCTAGCGCATATCTGGGTCAGGTTTGCGTCGCCGTGAATAATCCGGTCACTTTGCGTCGCCCCGCTGAATCAGGCCCAAACGCATTTTCGATCACGGCGGACGCAAACGGTCTCTCGCACCGTTAGAGATGCCCTGAAGCTACAAGTTAGAGATTGCTCGCTTTGGCTTCTGTTCTGGTGTCTGTTTCAGCTGTTGCTTATGTAAAAACTAGATTTAGATGTGCGCCTTGGCGCACGAGCCCGTAAAACTTATGTCGTTGTTCATTTTATATTAAGGCAATAAAAAATTGCAGCTAATATTACAATACTGTAAGCAGTTGACATAAAAATCTCCATAACTACTGAAGCTCATACTTATAGTTACTGGAAGCAACAAATTTTGTTCTTATATAAGCTAGAATATTTTTGGATCTCCCAAATGTGGGAATAAGTTATTTGTTTCTTGGTTATATTTTTTTAAGTCAGACAATTTTATCCTTGGTGAGAAGGGACAGAACATAAGCATATCTGAAATATTTATTGCCTGTGAGAGATAAGTTAGCAAAGAAAGATTGCATTGGGCACCAGTATGCACATCTCGTGTCCTCGGGTACATCATGTTCCCTTTCAGGGCTGTCTTGGAGGGGTACCTTCTACCTCACCATCATTTCAGGTGCGGCTTGTCGTCAATGTTGAACAATAGGTCCGCCGTGATCATATGCGGCTGCTAGTTGATCTTCATGCCTTCTTGTGTCCTTGCTTCATGTCGATCTCAGGATCTTTTCCTGTGTGATTGATTTCGTGCAGATCTGTCATGAGTAGGATTTAGTAATTCTTTCGGGCCCATGACTGAAGATAAATAATTGAAATGATGGAGCACACCAATCTTTAAAGCTATCTGAATAATTCCCAACAATATAAACCTAGAACACATGGCTGAATTCTTAGATTGTATCACAAAGGTTATTGCGCAGCTAGAAAAATCTTTACTGGCTTATTTTGGTTATGGAAGTCTGAGATGAATAAATAAAAGGAGAAAAAATTGACCTGCTCTTTGTCTGATGTGAGGCACGGATGGAGGGCCTTGCCACACGAGCCCGTCAATTGTGGGTTACCCTCCGGCGTAACTTGTTATGTATGCATGGTACCATCTTATAAGGACGATATAGTTTTTCATATCTATATTTATCTATATCTTATTTTGGTTCTGTATCTGACTGATACATGGGCTGCATCTTGCATCTGTTCAGAAGGCCTTATTTTCTTAATGTTGAAAATTCAAGTCAATCATATGCTCTGGAATCATCAGAAGGTACTTAATCAATTTAGCAAAGTACGCACACAAAATCTAATACTGACTTCAGGTCCTGGTATGTGGCAAGCTGTACTGGTAAAGGTTGTCACTGAAATCCTGTAAGTCTTGCATGGTACATTAAAAAAAATGGAGCTCCCAGATAGTTTACATGTCCTCAGCAATGACAAAATTAAGTAATTTAGGTAATGGAAATTGGAACAACAATATGTGTTGAAGGATTAGAGCCAAAAGATAAATTGTACTCTTATTACAGATGGTACTCAACAATTTACTTGCCTTTGGAAGTGTGATATGAACTGTGTCAAGAGAGGTGAGATGAGAAAAAACTATAGGTATAGAGAACAGCCAAATCAAAAGATATATGCACTAAGTTTTTTTCATCACAAAAGCACTTCAACCCAAAATGTGAATAACCCATTTTAAAAACAAAAGTTTTCTTCCAGCATAACTTAGACAATAAAAGGTGATTGATGGAAAATAATAAAGGTCAGGAATAGATAAAGATTACTGATTGCACTCTTCTCCTTTCTTTAAATGACCTGTGGATGAGACATCGTCTGCCACCTTTTTATTTACTCTAAATTAAATTTAAGATATTATATTCATACATATGTGAGCTTTCGATGTCGCGAGAGTAGTCTTGGGTTGTAATGCACTCTTTACTTTCTTGTAACTCCTATCTTAATTAATGGAATAGGGCAAGGCTTTTTTCCTCTTTAAAAAACTCATAATAGAAATATAGCAAAGGTAAGTTCTTCCTATGTCTCCAATTGCATTCAAGTCCTAGTAGCATGCCATCTTGTTAACCTTCGGTTGTTCTGAGCTTATCAAATTACCATAGAACTATGCAAGCTACTCTCATTTGATTCAATAGGTTCTTAGTTACTTGAAATTTTTAGAAATATAAGACCAACTTGTCCGCAAGAAGTCTAAGGCACTGCTATGCCACCCTAGCCTGCTGCCTCAATATTGACAGAGAAGGTTCAGGAGATACTTGAATCAACGAATGAGCAGATAAGGAGTAGGGAATGCAACCTAACAATCATAGATTAAGTAGGAAAAGATGTACCTCATGTTGCAATGTAGAAAACAGAGCACACTTTACATCAGGTTTTGATCACGATGGCATGCCAGCCTAACTTCATTGGCTAGGTCTGGGGCTAGCAACTGTGACCGGGAAAGAAACATCACAGGACCTGATCTGTAAGACACCTGTGTTCAGATAGCATTGCACATTCAACAGGCATTGGACCAACATGTGCCAAATACTGACACTACAAAGTTTAGAATAATGGAGCATGCTGAAATCTAGAATTGGCTGAACAATTCCTAACATTGTGTAACCACAAACACATGGATGAATTTGTAATTCCGGATCTGGAGATAAACAAATGAAAGGAGAGAGAAAAATCAGCTAGGTATTTGGACCAATGCAAGCTGAAGTTAAATAGTATATATTGCGTGACAGAAAATAAATGTATAGTTAGTTAGCCAATCACACTAAGTAGACAATACATGCTGGATCAGTTAAAAAATAAATATTCTCGTACATTGCTCCATCAGGTACATGAAGAATAGTCAAGCTAGATTTTAATATACCAAACTATATGATGTGATAATAGTGAAAAATCGATTCAAGCAGCTATGAGAGATCATATATAGAAGACTGTAGCGAACACCACCACAAATGATGCATACCTTATGAATTTGTGACCAAGCACCTCATATCCCACTAACGTTAGTCTCATCTTGTAGCTCAGCATCGCCAGAAAATGAACGGACCAGAGCACAAGAAACAAGGACATACCGAAGGACACATCCACGGCCTAACGACACCATGGAGATCTTCTGCACCAGGGAGTAGTCAACAACCAGCCAGCCACATCGTTGTTGTAGCCTTTAATCACCAAGCACGGCCGCACTCCTCCTTCCTAACCAATCCACTTTCAATCACATGATGGTGGTCTACAAAGGGAAAACAGTTCAGAATTTCATTTAGATGCCAATAGTTCCATACTACTTTCATACCGCTCAATGAAAAAATACACAAGTTTCAGTACATCTATCATCTAATCCAGGCTATTAGTGAAAAATAATGAAAGAGTGATGACCAGGCGACAAAAGAGCCATTTCAATGATGAACCTATGAGATAAAAACTAAAAGGACCTTCAAGAATTAAGAATAAGAAACAATCATTAGATTAGAGGTTGTTCCAGTAGATGCTAGTGTGTTGGGGATCTTGCGGTAACATAAAGCCCTTGTATTTATGGGTTTCATCTACTATTGAAATCAGGGACGTGAGCCTCTCAGTTCAAAAAAGAAGATGAGAACTGGAAATCATGCCCATGGTTTAGCAGAAGCTTACTATATATCAAACGTGGCAAATGCAACAGAAACCAGAGCATCCTTGCACCTTACGGAATGTACTGGAAAACAGTAGAAAATGCCATTTATTGTCACTGTATTTTTCGCTAGCAAACCGTAGAAAGGCATAATCACTTCTTAAGGAATACATGGAACATAAATCACATCTTCTAAACAAGTCACGCTCATGATATAAAGTGTCCCAGTCACTAGGACAAATACATCAGAGTTCAAGCCAAGCAGAGCTTGCCTTCTGAATAATCAAACAATGCAGTACCTTGCTCAAATTTCCAATGCTTTCCAATAGGTCCTTCGGGTCAATTTCATGGAACAGAGGGATATCTGACCAGAGACTCCGCTGGCTAAAACAAATACTTTCCAGCGTCTTGAGCACCTCGCCAAACAAAATATTGTTTCCAAACGAGGTGAAATGAAGTATGTCGCTGCATGATACAACAAGGTTATCTGCTGCTTATGGTCAGGAAGTTACACAATTCGTAGTAATGCTTTGGAAAGATACTCTGTAATCAAACTATATCAATTCACATAATACAAGGGCATGAAGATTGAAGTATTCTCATAGCCCGTACCGTCTAAAAAGCACGGACACGGGGACGGAAAGACGGGGATACGGGATACGGCATTTTTTAAAAACAGCCATTTGGGGATACGGCGAGTATATATAAAATAAAAAATACATGCCATGTAATATAAAGTTATGACAGAAAATTAATGAGAAAGAGATCAGAAAAGAGAATACTGCCCCATTTGGACGTATCCCGCCGTATCAGGACGGCAGTTCGGCAGTTTCTGCCGTATCCGTGCTTTTTAGCGTACCATACATAAAAAAATACACCTGGAATGATCGGATGACCATTCTGTGTTCCTCCTAGCAATGTCATTATCTGAAATAGAAGTATGAAGGTGTCAGCACCAGCAAAGTGGTTTATGAAAGCAGAGCACAGAAAATGGCGAGGGCACGAAACTCGTTGCTGCGAAAAGTATAAGCACCAAGAAAAAAAAGTGAAGAGATCTAAAATGCTGCATCAAACGTTAAACAATACAATATAACATGTAAACACTACACCATTTTCATAGAGCCTACAATTCAAAATATTAAGTTGCAGGTATGCACGCTACTTCATGTATATTGTGTGCATCGATCCTAATAGATTCTAGAAATTAATAGGAAACCAAAGGATGGAACATGCCCACTTCACATCAATAGGGGATGAAAAGAATCACACATCCAAGATCCACCCCAATAATTATACATGCTTCTTTTTCTAATAGATAAACAATGAAGGAACACATTGTTCCCCATCGTAGTATCCACCATGCTGTGATCTAAAAACTTGCATTGATTCAGAGAGAGAGAGAGAGAGAGAGGGAGAGAGAGAATGGAGACCTTATATGCATAATTTGCTCCCAGCAGAAAAGTCTGCACAACATATCAAGTGCCCAATGCTCTATCCAACAGAAGCTGCAGAAGATATGCTTAAGTCATTTGCTGAATCTATACGTAAACCATGTTGAAAATATTTTAGACCATTTTAGGTCTAGGGATAACCCATATAAATATGTAGTCAACATAAGCTTGCTCGAGAATAAGACAACACAATTATCTAAGTGATAGGTATACTGATATCACATTTGAGCTATGAGACGGTGAGAGGTGCTTTAACAGAGAAGAGAGAATGTGTATGGAAACTTACATTTATTATAATTATAATGAACGGTAAGAGGTGCCTGAAATATCAATAGAAGAGCTTAACCTTCTGTGCTCCCGGATTATGAGCAAACTGGCCACCCAACTGAATATAAAATAAAATCAGAGCTTAAAGCTTACCAAGAATATGGAAGAGAATAATTAATCCAGCAGAAATCTGCACTATGTATGGGCACCCAACACGCATTGAATCCTCCAACCTGGTAGTTTCCCTAGTCAAGACAAATGTAATAATACATAAGTATTAAGATCACAGTACATAATTCAATACTGTAAAGCAACCATTCTGTATGTACTTATACAAATACAGAAGGTCAATTCTGTTTATAATAAGCCGGGAGTAAATACAAACCCTCCATGCAAGAACAAAGGACAAAAATACAGATACTTCCTTGTAATCTGCATATTCAGGTAGAAAAAGTAGCAAATGCAAAGAAGGGTTACCTCGAACACCTGGCCGTTAATGGGCGGCAAGGTCAGAGTCCGCAACCTGTGATGCCATGGTCTAAATAACACTTATCCGCTTTATCATCATGCTTTATGATAGATCAAACAAACTATTTTAGTGATAATGTGATGTACTACAATTCCATGATAAAATGTATTTGTGTTGTGTAATATAAAAACACATGGGTTGGAGGGTACCAATTGATAGATGCTGAAGGTTGTTGATCTGTATACAGCATGGAACATTGCCGTTGACCAATCTGTTACTTTGGCGGGAAAAAACGGATGCCATATTAATTCAACCGATGTTATATAAAGCTATAAACAATTTTTTATATATTATAGAGCTATAAACAATTTTTTATAAGAAGAAAAATGTGTGCAACCGATGCTATATATTATAGAGCTATAAACAATTTTGTATAGAAAGCAATAATGTAAAGTGTCATATTAATTCAATTTTGTAATCTGAAGAAAATGCTGTACAAAAATAACCTCCATACATATGGCAGGTACACCTATGTCCGATGCTCATACATACATATACAATAACATTCCGAGAGAATCCAAGGAATCAATATAACAACTTCCATGAATACCATGTGCATATTTAGGTGGGTGCCGAATTCTGCGGAAACAATAGGATCATGCAAGTAAGATAAATACCTAATTTGTCCATTACACCAGAGCCACAAGCTAAAACTGGGGGAGTCTCTCTCTGCCCCTCACCCTGACCTCAACCCCTTCCTCGGGAGCATGCCCTATGTCAAGGTAGCTGCTCTCAGTACCTACCAAATAATGTGGAGGAGAAACAAAATGAAATACCATAAATGAAGAAGGATAATACTATGAATTTTAACAGAATTAATGTATCCAATTACCTCGGCAACGCAATGCATCAACAACAAAACATTTAAATTAGAGTATGTGTATTGAGCACCATGTGCAATCACTGATTTGTGGCAAGTTGTACAAGACAACAACCACCACCACTGTAAGGCTGGTGCCAATGCACCGCCCCACTCTCGCCCGCCACGTCAGCTTTTTTCCTCACTCTCGCCCCACTCTCACCCCACGGTGCCAATGCACGGGCTATAGTGGCAGTTCTCGCCCCGCTCTCGCCCCACTCTCGCCCCGCTCTCGCCCCCACTAGCGCCGCTATCGCCCCCTCCCGCCCCGCTCCCGCCTCCATCTCGCCGCCAACGCGGGCGACAGCCGGGCGGTAGCGGGCGCTACCGCCGGGCGAGCCCGCCAGCGCCCGCCGCTCCAGTCCCGCCCGCCTCCCGCCCCTCTCCCGCCCCGTCGCCGCCGCTACCGCCTGCACTCACGCCCGCGTTGGCACCGGCCTAAGGGTTAAGTCTCACTCTGACGGTAAGAAACATAACCAGCTTGACCATCATAGGTAAGAAAAGACGACAAAATAGCCCTAAAAGGTAGATATTTTGTTCGTGCAACCTGCTTAGACATTTCCTCAAACAATTTATATGCAGCGTGCTTAGACATTTCCTCAAACAGTTCATATGCATAGATGCAAAAACACATCTGCACAAAACAAAGACCATAAATTATGGGAGTGGAAGAGAGAAGGGATGATGCAAATCAAGAGGAAGAGAGGAGTGAGTACCTCAAATCAGCAAAGGCATGGACGTGGAGAGATGGTTTGGGCCAGAGGAAGCTGGACATGGCTGGCTGCCGCTCCATGTAGAGGGGCCATGGATGGACGTTGCAGACCATGACGTCCTCTCCCCTGTCTTCTCATGGTGGGGAAGGCGTCAGGCTGTGCAGGAGACAGGGCTGGCCAAGAGGAGCAGGAAGCTGGTGTCCTTGCGCTGCGGGCGAGGTGGTGGAGCTGCGCCGTCCTCTGCCTCCAGAAACGCGGCTAGGGAGGTCGCCCGCGCTGCCGCTGTGGAGGTCGCCCGCGCTGCTCCTGTGGAGGTCGCCGGCTGAGCTCGAGTCCGCCATCACCATCAAGGGCGGAGCTCCAGCAGCCCCTCCTGCTTGCGCCGGCGGTGCGCTACTCCTGCTGGCCGGCGGCCGGCGAGGGAGGCAGAGCAGCGCGGGGCTGGGGGTTAGAGATGGGGAGTGGGAGAAGGAGAAGGGTGGGCACTGGGCAGCCAGGGAGGCGGAGCAGCGCCGCCAGGCGCGCCATGAGAAGAATGGGAGGGGATTGGGGAGGAGCTGGGTGCGCAATTGGGTGAGGTGGGTTTCGCCCGGAGAAGATATTTTGCCCCGACCGACGCGAGGCGAGCGCGACCCAGAAACGACCCACAGTGACTGACGGGCGGACCCGACCGACCGCGGGACCCAAACGCAGCCAGACGCGGGTAGATAAGGGCTATTGCATGGATTTCGCTAGCCAACCAGAAGGAGCTACACTGCCAGAAACGGACGGCTGAGATCGAAAGCTGGCCACGAACAGTAAAAATCGGATGGCTGAGAAGGTAGGAGCGCTGTGAGACCCCCATAGGGGAGCATCTATTATACCTTTAGATATGTGGTAGATGTCCTCTCTGTAAAACTGTGTCCACTACACACACACACAAAAAAAGCTCTGCTCATAGTTTCGACTCTGGCTTCATCAGATTATGAGTCTTAACATATTCAGACAAAGCATCTGCTGCTCTGTGCAGATCAAGTCATTACTGCTCTGTGCAGCCCACGGGCTGATCGACTCAACCCACCCAAGCGCCAACACGAGCAGATGGGCGGCGCACTGGTCGCCATGGCACATACGTACGGATTCGTGCTCAAGCCTGGCTGTATGCAGGCCCATCAGCGTTACTACCTCGATCCATCCGTCATGTTCATTCTTAATTTGGAGGAAGCTGTACGAATACCGCCCACATTGATTCGCTCCAGGACAGGAAAGCCGCAAGTGGCAAGTTACAGGAAACGCTCAAGAGGAAATAAACGAACTGAAGAAACTGTGCATGGAGCAGGGTGCGGCTTGACTACTGCTGAGAGCCTTAACCAGGACCTCAGCCAGCACACTGGATTCAGAGATCTTAAGGGCAGCTAACTGATCACGGGTAACAAGTGTGTACCGATATTGGTTTCAATCCTGTTGGCTGGTGCGTATACAAGCGTACGGACACCCGTTAGCTAGCTACATTTTTTTTATGACGAAAGCAGCAGGACTCTGTAACTTTATTGTTTTTCAGATATGAAAGTTACAAAAGGAAAAATGTGCAAGAGGACAGTACAAAGAAACTAAGAAAACAGAAAGAAACAATCTCAGATAAACCTATCTACCCAACAAGGAAAGAAAGTGTACTGGCACGTTCAAAGGGTAAGCCGAAGCAGGACAAAGGGTGGGAGAAGCCTCGTACTGGCATGGTCAAGCTTAACGTTGATGGTTCTTTCATGGAGCAGGAGGGTGGTGCAGGTGCTGGCATGATTCTCAGAGACGCGGAGGGAAGGATCGTCTTCTCAGCCTGTCGCTCCCTCTATCACTGCGGTTCGGTGTTGGAGGCGGAGCTAGGGGCGTGTATGCAAGGCACTGCCCTTGCACTGCAGCAGACCCAGGACCCGATCATTGTTGAGATGAACAGTGCCGTGCTGGTGAAGATGATCCTCCGTAAGAATAGGGATATATCTAGCCTAGGTCACCTTGTGTCTGAAGTTAGGTCGTTGTGCTGTGGCCGTCAGGTTGAATTTGTCAAAATCCCTCGTTTCCAAAATAAGGCTAGTGATGCTTTAGCTAGGTTTGGTAGAGTTTATGATACCACAGCTGTATGGCTTGGTTCTAGGCCGAATGAGATCTTGGAACTCATTCTTGGAGATTGTAATGCTACTGTTTGAGTAATACAATTTCTTTCCCTCGCAAAAAAAAAAAGAAAGAAAGTGTATTACTTTCTAGTAGTGGCTCTGAACTTTTACCACTTGAGCTCTGCTTTGGAAACTGCCCTGCATCTGTATAAATTAGTCCCTACACCGTTAAAATGGAAGTACTTCCAGTCAGCCAAATAGAACAAAAAGGTAAATTAAGCTGCTCCTTCCATTTACAAATATCTCGCGTTCTGGATTTTGTCAAAGTTCAAATTTGTAAAGTTTGACCAATAATGGAAGAAAAAGTATCAACATTCAAAATATCAAATGCATATCGTTTGAAAATGTATACTGTACGAAAATTCTAATACAACAGGTTTTATATTGTAGATGTTGCTATTTCTTCCTAAATATTTAGTCAAACTTTATAAAGTAATTTATAATTATAAAGTTTGACTTCGACTAAACCTAGAGAACGAGTGAATTGTGAACGGAGAGGGTACCTATATACAGCTCCTATATTCTTGACTAGTTGCTATATGGTTAGGATATGTAGGAAATCTTTTGCATATACATGTTACAATGTCTATCCCACCACTAACACTCTCTTATTATCTAAGAGCACACACATTTTATTTTGCATACACATCTTTGAATTGGCTATATATGTTAGATTAAATATCAAAATAAAATATGTTTAAACCAATATTTTATTTTGACGGTATCTTCAAACAAGTTCAAAATTAAGAAAATTTAAAAGTGAATTCCAAAACACAATAAAACATCATGATTCACAACGAAACGCCATGATTCAATATAAGCACATCTGGTGTTTTTTATCGTGTTTTCTTTCAATGTTTTTTATGGTTTCAACTCAAAAGAAATTATCGATTATTTTTCTAACTACGATGAGCAACGTTCGAAACACATTGAAACAAAAGTCGATTTTCAAAGTTCCACTAGGTTTCAAAAGTTGATTTTAAAATTTTGTCAAAACATATTCAAATTACTCTGGTTTTGAAGCTATCATCACTAGAAATCCAAATATTCAAACGGTTAAACTTCTGGTTTAAGATCTATGGGAGTTTGAAGTTTTAGAATTAGCTCACATGAAGTGTGGAAGGAGAGAGAAAAATCTGACAAAAAGTGAACGAGAGAGGGTAGGACCATATGAGACCTGGTGTGCATGCACGGAACAAATGCCACTCTCCTATATATATGATCTCTTTGTGAGAACCCAACACCGAACAACTAACTATCCATGGTCTTTTTCATGACCCAGCTCTAACTAATCCGTGTACGCGATCTGTGAACGACCGGTCCAAGCCTGGTGGCCACCAGCTAGCTTGGATTGGTACCTTGATTGGCCGTCCGCACGCACATATCTGCAGTCTTGTCTCTTTTGCAGATGGCGCGTATCTTTGCCCCAAACCGTATGTCATTTTCCATATCCTAACCACCGGCCGGGATACAACAACAGATGGATATGCATTTGCAGCTAGACGCTAGCTCTGACCTTCTGCCTCGCCGCCGTCATGTGCTAGTTTTGGTCTAGACTCTAGAGCTAGCTATATATGCTTAGTTATTTCTGTCGGGCAATGAGGCGGGAATTAAGAAATGAAGCTATACGTGGTGCCCGGCATGTAGAATCGTGGACCGATGAAGGCCGGACATGATACTATCCTGTGTTTCTACTACTAGTACTTTCTCCGCCCCCATAAAATTTATCTTAACTTTATCTAAATTTAATGTATCCAGATAATATTTAGCATCTAGGTATACTCAAATTTAGAAAAGGTAAGACAAGTTTCATTGAACGGAGGGAGTACTTTCTCAAATTTGTGTGTGTAATCATGCACAGCAGCGTCCTGGTAAATACTTATGCAATGGTATGTAAATTGGATGAATAAAATTGTTCTGCATGCACTTGGGTTATCTCCTCCTAGAGGTTTAGAGGACTTATATTTCTTTAACACTGATCAGGAAATGGATACCAGTAACGTGTGGACTACTCCTAATTTGTACATGTAGTTTTAGAAATGTACCTTTTCTTCTTGAACTAGTATAGACATGGCTGAAAATTGACATTTGAACTCGAGCTCATACGAGAATGCTCTAGTAAAAATAAAATAAATAGCAAACAAATAAAAATATGTATTTTTTATTTTATAACAAACAGGAGAATGTGTTCTAACTCCAGGTAGTTTTTTTTAGATAAATGACATTTGTGGTGGTCTATGCTAAAAAAATAGGTGCTATTTGGAGCATTCATATTTGTTGTTCTCATTACTCAGATTTATCCTTTTTTACACAGATCGTTCCATACATTTTTTTCTCCAAGTATTTATGTGTGCTGTCAGAACACATGTTTATGTTCACTGTACAAAAGTTTCAAATTTTTAATTTTATTTGCTATTCTTCAATTTTATTATTAAGGCATGAGCAGATGAGGTGGGGAGCAAAAATACCGTGTCCATGCATGGCTTACTTTTTTACACCTCAGGATTTCTAAGAAGAGAGAAGTCCAATTTATCCCCTAGAATTTGTCTCCAAGTTCGGTTTACAACCCTAAACCATGATTTTATTCAAATTTTAACCTTGAATTATAAAAGATGTTCAGAACTACCCCTTCTACCCTTTGGCTTGGGTCTGAACCGGTTTTTGTTGCTATATCAATGTTTTTATCCGTATGCCAACACAACATCATGTACAACTAGCAAGGTGGCCCTCGTAAAAATGCGACGACACCATCTTCAATGTTCGGTTTACAACCCTAAACCATGATTTTCTTCAAATTTCAACCTTGAATTATAAAAAACATTCAGAACTACCCCTTCTGCCCTTTGGCTTGGGTCTCAACCGGTTTTTGTTGCTAGCTAAGTCTTAGACTAGTACATGTGATAATGATAGTCTTGTTTTCCTGACTATGGTGCAATGAGTAAAGAGTTATTACGAGCTTGCCATTATCACACATGAGTAACATGGTTAGTGAACAATGATATTGGATAGACCCATATTTGAATACAGTGAAGCACATCGTCAATACAAGTTATCGGTGGTTATCGAAGGAAAGTATTACCGTTAGTAAGATTATTAGACCATGACAATGTTATGAGCTAGCATATGATATGGATGTCACGAGATCTTCAAACGTCACTTCATAACTAGGTGAATATAAAGTTGATCTTCGTTCTTCCGGATAATATGGTGGAGCGTAATTTCATGTGATCATGGGAATCGCTACTCTCACGATGGAGAATATACTCTCTTAGCCCACGGATGTATATCATAGTGTTCGTCATCGTCTGGCCAGACACATGACTAAGTTGTTTTTTTAAGGAATACGGTAGAGGAAGCCGCTACATTTTTTGTAATAATAAGAACCCAAATCTGCATTCCCTAGGACTTAAACCTGAGTGGTTGGGTTGTACATCCACTTCCCTAACTAAATGAGCTAGACATGGGAGTAAGTTATTACATCACAGGAACATCAATGATATGCGATGAGTAAAGAGAACATGCCGGGTAACCAAGATAACCTAGAAGTTTCACCTTGGGAAATGTAAAGTATCGCTATTCCATGCAACATGTATCGAATTGTAATACGAAAGGTTCACATGACAAAAGAACTTAATGTTATATATAGGGATCATTGCGGTTATCAAAAGCTCGACATCGATCGTTGTGGCAAAAGGATGTTCTGGACATGTCTAGATATTTACGAACCCATAGGGTCACACACTTAAGGTTTAGCAACATTTAGAATGTGAGTAGGAATGAAGATAAAGAAGAGAATGGTTCCAAAGGACGTTTAGAGAGTCTTAGAATACTGCGGAATTGTCCGAAGAGTGTCCTAGAGTGATACAGAATGGTTTCAGTCATATATGGAAAGAACCGTAAGGATCTAGAATTTTTTTGGGAGGTTTCAGAAGAGTCCAAAATATTTTGGATGGTTGGAAGGGTCCGGAAGGGGAAGAACCGGAGGGGCACCATGAGCCTTGGCTGGATGGGCCCCACCTGGGCCAGCGTATAAGGAGGAAGGGGAGAGTCCAAGGTGGAATCTCCTCCCTCAACTCGGATTGGGAGGTGCGGGAGGAGGAGTTCGTTTGGACTCCAACACCCCCTAGGTCGGTTTGGGGGTGGGGAGGAGTCCATCCCGGACTCAAACTCCCCACTAGTCATTTGGAGTAGGGACAAGGGCCAGCCGACCTCTTATTTAAGGGAGGAGAGGGGCTGACCAAAGCACCTCAAGCCGCTCCTCTCCTTTCCAAACCCTAGCCGCGCCGCCGCCCAAGCTGACATGGTGATGACTTATTGGGTTTGCATGATTGGCATCCCTGATATGGATCCAGGAAAGATCCCATGAAGCCCATAATGAAGTAGAGGACCTAGAAGCAGCCGGAGCCTAGGAACCAGACGTAAAGAGCAAGTTAAGGCCCATTAAGTAGCCGACATTGGCATATGCCTATTTTTGTATTTGTAACGGACCCAGATTGGACTCTTAGACCCGGCCTCTCATACAAAGGCTGGGAGGAGCGAAAGGGGAGAGAGGCAGATTAACTCACCGCACAATCGTTGTAACCCGAGATTGATTGTAGCAACTCAGCGACTTTGTGTTCTTCCATCAATAATATCGGACTTCCTTGTTTGCCTGATAGAAATCACCAGCGCACCTCTTTCCCTGAAATCCAAGTCCATAGCCATGGACATTGCCGAGGTCACCCTCGTCAGCCGCCCTGGCAGCACCGGCAGCTGCCACCAACACCGCGCCGCTCCTCCCATTGTCGTCGCCCTAGAAGAAACCATTGGACGACTGCCGCGGAGATGTACTTCGACTTCTTCTTCATGGAGTGCTGCCGATTTCCAGTCCCGCCTAGATCTAATCTAGTCGGGCTCGCGGAAGCGCTGCCGGATCTTCATCGACACGTTCCCGCTTCGATGGTGTGCTAGATCACACTTCGACGCGGTTATTGATCTTGTACGTGTGGATACCGTGGAGGTGTTGGACATGCAAAACTAGTTTGTGGAATTGTCTTGCATTTTCATCAACCTCGGTACGTTTCGTTGCCTCCTCGATCTCTCGCATATCGTTATGCGTAGGAAATTTTTTAGTTTTCTATACGCATTCCCCAACATATATCCTCAACAACACCCGTGACGCAAAACCGAAGGTCCGGCATTGGTAATCCATAATAGTGACGGACACAATTTTTTGTCACCCGTACGTCGTCAGGTGGTCCCTACGACGCGTACTGCTGACGCTCGAAACTAAAACTACAACGTTGGTCGATGCTTCGTGGTCCGACCTAGAGGGCTCAAATATTTTGATAGTGGACTGTTTGCGGGCGTCACGGGTTTGATGAACATCGGTGACAAATAAGAAAAATACATCGGTGACAAATAAGAAAAATATTCTATCGATGGTTCATATCAAAAAATGGTGACACATATATTTTCGAACGGACGTCAGTGATTAGAGTACAAGAGATTAAATCCCTGACACTTATTATGGATCGGAGGGAGGGAGTAGAATTTTGAACTTTTAAAACTGTAAAATATCATTTTTACTTTTTTCCAGAAATATCTACATGCAGGTCGGTCTGCAAAACGCTACTCTCTAGGCCGGCATTGATACTATCCTGCGTTGCATTTACGAATTCATGCGTGTAATCATGCACAACGGCGTCGTGGCAACTATGGACTAGTACGTAATCGAATAGAAAACAGAATCAAGCTTAAAAAAATCTGCTGCTGGAGAGTTCGAAATGATTTTTAACACTGAGATATAGATCCTAGGAACGTGGAGTACTCACATATACATCATGTGTAATGGTTGGCTCGTCTATTCTGTCCTCGCACCGAATTTTTATATATTGTTTTGAAAGTCTAACTTTTCTCCAGGAACTATTGGCTAGACCTACCTCAAAATTATTTTCAGGCTTTTCTTTAATCTCTACCCAGTTTACATAAAGATAAAATTGCAATTACTTTTTAGAACAACATGAAATTAATAATGTGTGTCGATTGGAGGGCACAATATATACAAATAATATTCGATTTAAACATACACTGATTTATGGCATGTGCAAAAATGGAAAATCACAGTTTTTCATATTTCTAAGTAGAACTTCTAAAGTTATCAAAATTTATTTTTGAAGTATTTATGTACAATATTAACCTTCCAAAATGTTGGCACTGGTCAAAACAGTCATGATATATATAGTAGCTTAGGGGTTAAGTGATTCCATCGGCAGTTTTAGTTAACAAGAAAATCAAGTGAGTCTAACTAACTCGGCTAGGGAAGTGGATGTAAAATTCAACCACCCAAATTCAAATCTAGGCAAACCCAGATTTCAGATCAAATTTTTTTTTAATTTTTTTTGTTGTTGTAGCTTCCCCTACAACATTTTTTAAATAAATACTAAGAATCACGCAAGACAATAATTTAGAATGTAAAAAAACAAAAATCATGTTATTGTTAGTTTCAAGATATTACAGAAAATACTTTTATGACCTCTTTGATTTGCAAGATTTTAAAAATGCGGGTATATGATTTTTTTTACAAGAATAGTTTGTCATGGCATCTTCAAGATTACAATATTGCATAGATATTGATCGTGCTAAGGAAAAAAATTGTATCTTCGCAAAATATTTTTTGAAATAAAACAAGTGATTGCACTGGCTGCACATTTTTTACGAAATCTATTGCAACTGAATTCTAAGAAAAAAATGAATCGTATGGATAGCAATACTAGAAATCAACCGAGCCACATAGATTTTTATTTCTATGGATTAGAATCCTTCGAAATTTGTATAAAGCATTGACAAGCCTTCAAGGGATTGATAAACAAATTACTCTTATACACGTTGCTTAAAATACTCAAGACATTAGGTTATCCACTTGGAAAAACATAACTGCCCATAAGCTACCCCACCTAGCGTGTTGGTACTTGTTTTTTTCGAAATGGAGAAACATCCTCAGCCTCTGCATCTATAGATGCATACAGCTTTTTTATTGCATTATTAAGTCATACTTATTAATACAAGAGAAGTGTTGGTACCTGGTAGCAATTGATCTAAGCTTGAATCTTGATGACCCACAAGTGTAGGGGATCGCAACAGTCTTCGAGGAAAGTAAAGCCCAACTTTATTAATTCGACACAAGGGAAGCCAAAGAATATTTATAAGATTTAACAGATGAGTTGTCAATTCACTTGCACCTGAAAATAGACTTGCTCGCAACAATTTATTAGTAGTAACCGTTTTATAGCAGTGGTAGTAATGAAGTAACAACAATAATGAAATAAAAACAGCAGTAGCGATGATTGCAATAGTAGACATCAGGATTAAAATACTGTAGGCACAGGGATGGATGAGCGGGCGCTGCATGAATGAGATAGTTCATATAATAACAAGACATAGGCATTGCAAGTAATACTGATATAAGCATCCTAGTATAATCTGACCATAGGCGTGTGTTTCTATTTAGTCATGCGTGCTCGCAATGAGAAACTTGCGCAACATCTTTTGTCCTACCAGCCCGTTGCAGCAGGGTCTCAAGGGAAACTATTGATAATTAAGGTACTCCTTTTAATAGAGTACCAAAGCAAAGCATTAACACTCGTGAACACACGTGATCCTCACATCATGGTCATCCCCTTCGGTTATCCCAATTTCTATCACTTTGGGGCCTCAGGTTTCGGACAACAATATGTGTATACAACTTGCAGGTATGATCAAAAACAATAATTATCATCATAAATCAATAACACATTCAGATCTGAGATCATGGCACTCGGGTCCAAAGTGACAAACATTAAGCATAGCAAGTTGCAACAATGTCAAAAATAATAACAACGGATACTAGGCACTATGCCCATAACAATCTTATAGCTACATGACCAATTTCATCCAATCCATACCATCCCCTACAGCCTACAGCGGGGAATTACTCACACATGGATGGGGGAATCATGGATGGTTGATGGAGAGGCATCGATGATGGAAATGGCGATGATCTCCTCCAATCCCCGTCCCGGCAGGGTGCCAGAACGGAGTTTCTGGTCCCGGATTGGGGTGTCGGTGGCGGCGGAGCAGCGGAACTCTTTCTAGAAAAACGCCGACCCTCCCCCGGTATTTTCAAGTCACGGGCTTCTTATAGTGCGAAGGAGAGGTCGAGGGGGTGGCCGAGGCGGCAGACCACCCCTAGGCGCTTGGCCCGCACCTAGGGCAGGTGTGGGCCCTCATGGCCCCCCCTCCGTCTCGTCTTCTGGCTCCATGAGTCTTCGGGTAAAATTTGGATTTTGCGATATTTTCCAGGAATTTTCCTGAAAGTTGAATTTCTGCACAAAAACGAGACACGAGAGCAATTTTGCCGAAAACAGCTTTAGTCCGTGTTAGTTGCATTCAAAACACACAAGATAGAGGGCAAACAACAGCAAAAGTGTTCGGGAAAGTAGATACGTTTTGGACATATCAACTCCCCCGATGCTTAGCTTATTGCTTGTCCTCAAGCAATTCAGTGACAACTGAGTGCGATAAAAGAAGCTTTCACGAACCTATTTGCTTCATATGATGTATATATTTTCATTACATGATCAAATACTTAGGCAATTCATAATAAGAAGTATGCAACTAGGCTACTCATTAGTTATGCAATCTATGAAAAGATACCAGCACAATAATAAGCAACATGAAACATAATTATCTGCATGATTGCAACGTTCATAATATGATATGATAAAGTGGTATCTCCCTTGCCCTATTTGTGGAGCAAAACACAAATGCCGGGGCACCTCTGAAGTTCAAGAGAAAACTAGAAGTAAAAATATTGAAAGATTCAAGCATCACAAGTGAAATGTTGCCATTAAGGTCAACGACGATATTGGTCGATACTTCCAGACGAAAAAAGGTTTGAGGCAAGGGCATTTCCTATCTCCAATGTTATTTAACATTGTGGCGGATATGCTTGCTATTATAATTGAGCACGCGAAGGTTGATGGTCAGATTGAAGAGGTAGTGTCTCATCTTGTGGATGGGGGATTATCTATTCTTCAGTATGCCGATGATACAATTCTTTTTATGGATCACGACTTGGAAAAAGCACGAAATCTGAAGTTAATTCTTACAGCATTCAAACAATTGTCAGGTCTCAAAATTAATTTCCATAAAAGTGAATTATTATTTTTCGGTGAGGCCAATGACGATGCGAACCTGTATGTCGAGTTATTCGGATGTAGTCTTAGCTCCTTTCCAATCAGCTATCTTGGTATTCCGATTCATTATCGGAGACTAACGTTGGCAGAGTGGAAACTCGTCGAGGAAAGACTTCAGAAGCGTCTAAGTAGTTGGAAAGGCAAATTACTGTCCCTTGGAGGGAGATTGGTTCTCATAAATGCAGTACTTACGAATATGGTACTGTATATAATATTTTTCTTCCATTTCCCAAAGAAATCTTACATAGATTAGACTATCTATGTTCAAGATTCTTTTGGCAAGGGGATAGTGAGAAGGAAAAATATCGGTTAACAAAATGGAGTGTTGTTTGCCGTCCAAAAGATCAAGGTGGACTTGGTGTTCATGATCTTGAAGTTAAGAACAGGGCATTGCTAGGTAAATAGCTGGCCAGGTTATTAACCGAGGATGGTATATTGCAACAACTATTAAGGAAAGGTATGTGGGTTCAAAAGCGATATCCCGGGTCTATTGGAAACCCCGGAAATTCTCAGTTTTGGGCTGGCGTTATGGCAACTAAGAAGCACTTTTTACCATTTGATTTGTTCTCCATAAGGAATGGGGCGGAGATTAGATTCTAGGAAGATAGATGGTTGGGAACAACTACTCTCCGAGAATAATATCCAGTCTTGTACAATATTGTTCGTTATAAGGGAGACACCTTGCAGAAGGTTATAGAAATTTCTCCTCCCTCCATGACATTCAAGCGTGATCTAATTGCCCCCGTCTGACTAGCTGGAATGAATTGCTACAGAGGTTAGCTTCAATACAAGTAGCTCAGGGGACTGATGAATTCCGATGGAATCTAACCAAGAACGGTGTTTTCTCGGTAAATTCAATGTATAAGATGCTTACCATTCCCAGTCAACCGATTGTTAATAATAAATATATTTGAAAGATAAAGATACCACTGAAAACGAAAGTCTTTGCGTGGTACCTTCGTCGTGGTGTAATTTTAACCAAAGACAACCTTGTTAAACGCAAATGGCATGGTTGTAAGAAATGTGTTTTCTGTCATGAAGATCAGACAATAAAACACCTTTTTTCAACTATCGGTTTGCTAGATCTATATGGTCAATCATTCAGATGGGTTCTACCTTATACCCGCCTCGTAGCATTGCCAACATATTTGGCAATGGGCTAAATGGGGTAGATAGTATGTATAAAACACTTATCAGACTGGGCACGATTGCAGTCGTATGGACGCTTTGGCTATGTAGGAATGACAAGATTTTCAATGACAAGAATTCTTCTCTCATGCATGTTATTTACCGATGTACGGTTTTGGCTTCGTTAATGGTCGCCACTTCAACGCTTGGAGGACAGAGACCTCTTTATGGAGGTGTCTACATGGTTGGAAAACACGGCCAAGGAGTTTACTTCCCAACATGGGTGGTTGCATATTAGGCGGATTGAAGCCAATAAACCTTACTCTAGTTGGCCTTTTCTTATCTGTCTTTATATGTATTTGTTTTCAGACTTGATACTGGAACGGCTATGTGCATCTTAGTTACGCAGAGACTGGGTGTAACGCTTGAATATTTTGAGTAATGAAGCGCCCTTTATCGAAAAATTGACCTAAGCTTTTCAACACTATGTTGGAAATAATCTTGTTAGATTGTGTTAAATCATGTTTATGTTTTAGTTAGCTAGTTTCATGCGTTGGTGTATTGCCGAGACGGAGTAGCTGAGCCGTGTGCAGATCGTCTTGGAGCAAGAAACGGGGGCAATTAGTTGAGACTTGCTCCTGTGCATGGAATCCAAATTTCTGCAGACTTAGCTCTCACTCAAGTGTAAGTTGAGCGGTGAGGAATACAATGGAAAGAGCACAAGTGCGTGTGCTGAATAAATACTCCATGCGTGTGTGGTCTTCATCTTCTCCGATGTGTGTATCTTGGGTAAATCTCACATTTGGTATCAGAGCCTCGTTCGTCGAGGTCGGGGTCTTCATCATCGTCGAGCTGCATCGCGAGCGATGGAGGAAGATGTGCTGCCCGGTAATTTGCGCCACCGGCGGCAAGAAGGTGATGGCCATGGCGTGGAGGCCATTGCCATGAGGAGTTCATCGTATATGTCCGAGTCGTCGACAAGGTGCGTCATCGCCGGCAACATGGAGGAGAGACACCAGCAAGTTGCGGCACCGGTGGAGAACATGGATGCAAGTCACCGGCGAGATGCGCCACCGGTGGAGAATATGGAGGCGAGCCACCGGCGAGGTGGCGATACGTCTCCAACGTATCTATAATTTCTTATGTTCCATGCTAGTTTTATGACAATACCTACATATTTTATTCACACTTTATGATGTTTTTATGCATTTTCCGGGACTAACCTATTAACGAGATGCCACAGTGCCATTTCCTTTTCTATTTTTTATTTCAGAAAAGTTAGTTTACAAATATTCTCGAATTGGACGAAACAAAAGCCCACGGTCTTATTTTCCACGGAGTGTTCCGAACACCGAAGAAGAGTCGGGGAAGGCCAGCGGGGGCCCACACCATATGGCGGGCGGCCCCTAGCCGCGCCGTGATGTGGGGAGGGAGCCCCTGGCTCCCCCCCTTTCGCCTATATAATCTTCCCGACGCGAAAACCCTAGTACCGAGAGCCAAAATACAAGACCAGTTCCAGAGACACCGCCGCCATCAACCCTAACTCGGGGGTTCAGAGATCTCCTCTAGCACCGTCGGAGAGGGGAATCATCCGGAGGGCTCTACATCACCATGCCCGCCTCCGGACTAATGCGTGAGTAGTTCATCCTTGGACTATGGGTCCATAGCGGTAGCTAGATGGTTGTCTTCTCCTCTTGTGCTATCATGTTTAGATCTTGTGAGCTGCCTATCATGATCAAGATCATCTATTTGTAATGCTACATGTTGTGTTTGTTGGGATCCGATGAATATGGAATACTATGTCAAGTTGATTATTGATTTATCATATATATTATTTATGATCTTGCATGCTCTCCGTTCCTAGTAGAGGCTCTGGCCAAGTTGATACTTGTGACTCCAAGAGGGAGTATTTGTGCTAGATAGTTGGTTCATGTCTCCATTGAATCTGGGAGTGACAAGAACCCCTAAGGTTGTGGATGTGTTGCCACTAGGGATAAAACATCAATGTTTTGTCTAAAGATATTTGTATTGTTTACATTACGCAGTACTTAATGCAATTGTCGTTGTTTGCAACTTAATACGGAAGGGGTGCGGATGCTAACCTGAAGGTGGAATTTTTAGGCATAGATGCATGTTGGATGGCGGTCTATGTTCTTTGTCGTAATGCCCTAAGTAAATCTCATAGTAGTCATCATGATATATATGTGCATCTCTATTTGTCAATTGCCTTGTAATTTGTTCACCCAACATGCTATTTATCTTATTGGAGAGACACCACTAGTGAACTGTGGACCCCGGTCCATTCTTTTACATCTGAAATACAACCTACTGCAATCATTGTTCTCTTTTGTTTTCAAGCAAACATCACTCTCCACACCATACGTTTAATCCTTTGTTTTCAGCAAGCCGGTGAGATTGACAACCTCTGTTAAGTTGGGGCAAAGTAGTTTGATTGTGTTGTGCGGGTTCCACGTTGGCACCGGAATCCCGGTGTTTGCCGCACTACACTCCTTCACCAACAACCTTCACGTGATCTTCATCTCCCCTGGTTCGATAACCTTGTTTTCGAGGAAAACTCGCCTCATCATACCTTTCTCTTGGGGTTCCCAACGGACGTGTCCTTTACCGTCATGACTACTTTTCAGGCGCCCGGGGAGATCAAGACATGCAAGGGAAGTCTCTCACACCCAATCTCTTTACTTTTTTTATTTTCTTGTTTTATTTTTTTTGTCTTGTTTGCTTTCTTTATATCAAAAACACAATAAAATTAGTTACTTGTTTTACTTTATTTAATTCGGTTTTGCTTTATTTATTATTGCTAAAATGGGTACTCCTGAGAATACTAAGTTGTGTGACTTCACTAGCACAAATAATAATGATTTCATATGCACTCCTATTGCTCCACCTGCTACTACAGCAGAATTTTATGAAATTAAACCTGCTTTACTAAATCTTGTTATGAGAGAGCAATTTTCTGGTGTTAGTACTGATGATGTTGCTGCCCATCTTAATAATTTTGTTGAACTTTGTGAAATGCAAAAGTATAAGGATATAGATGGGGATATTATAAAACTGAAATTGTTTCCTTTCTCCTTGAGAGGAAGAGCGCTAAAGATTGGTTGCTATCTTTGCCTAAAAATAGTATTAATTCATGGACTAGATGTAAAGATGCTTTCATTGGAAAATATTATCCTCTGCTAAAATTATATCTTTGAGAAGTAGCATTATGAATTTTAAACAATTGGATAATGAACATGTTGCCCAAGCATGGGAGAGAATGAAATCTTTGGTAAAGAATTGCCCTACCCATGGACTAACTACTTGCATGATCATCCAAACTTTTTATGCAGGATTAAAATTTTCTTCAAGGAACCTATTGGATTCAGCTGGAGGTACTTTTATGTCCATCACTTTGGGTGCTGCAACAAAGCTTCTTGATGATATGATGATCAACTACTCTGAATGGCACACCGAAAAGACTCCTCAAGCTAGGTAAGAAGGTAAATTCTGTTGAAGAAACCTCTTCCTTGAGTGATAAGATTGATGTTATTATGTCTATGCTTCTTAATGGTAGATCTCATGTTGATCCTAATAATGTTCCTTTAGCTTCATTGGTTGTTCAAGAAGAGCATGTTTATGTGAATTTCATTAAAAATAATAATTTCAACAACAATGCTTATAGGAATAATTTTGGTAACAACAACTATAGGCCATATCCTTCTAATAGTGGTAGTGGTTATGGTAATTCTTATGGTAGATCTGTTTTGCCTAGTGAGGAAAAGATACTGGAAATTGAAAGAGCTACTAAGAGCTATATGCAATCACAATATGAGCAAAATCAATTGTTTACTAAAACTATGAATGAACAATCTGCCTTGTTGAAAAATATAGGGAATCAACTTGAGAATTTGAATATGGAAATTTTTGGTTTGCAAACTAAGCTTTCAAATGCTGAAAACCGAATCTCATACATGTCTGAGTCACAAGCTTCTTTAATTAATAAAATGGCTGCTAAACCTGAGGATAATGATAACAAAATTTGCTACAGCAAATGCTATCCAAGTTCGAATTAATGACAATATTAGAATGATGGCTGAATTGCATGCTAGGTGGGAAAGAGAAGAAAAACTTAATAATATAATATAGCTAGAGTTTGGACTATTACCACCACTAGTAATGTTGATGCTTCACATGTTGCAAAACCTCCTACTATCAATGGTAAAATAATTGGCGTTGGCAATGTTTCTACTTGTACTACAAAGTGTGCAAAATTGCCTGAAACTGCTGAAACTGTTCGTGATAAAAGTGCTGAAATTTTTCAATGTTGGGGACAATGGTCCCATTGTAGATCATAATGGTTTTGATTTTGATAATTTTCATATTTCTGAAGTTATTAAGTTCTTGCAAAAACTTGCTAGAAGTCCTAATGCTAGTGCTATAAACTTAGCCTTTACAAAACATATCACAAATGCTCTCGTTAAAGCTAGGGAAGAGGAATTAAAACTTGAAGCTTCTATCCCTAGGAAGTTGGAAGATGGTTGGGAGCCCATCATTAAAATGAAGGTCAATAATTTTGATTGTAATGCTTTATGTGATCTTGGTGCAAGTATTTCTGTTATGCCTAAGAAACTTTATGATATGCTTGACTTGCCACCTTTGGAATATTGTTATTTGGATGTTAATCTTGGTGATAATTCTATAAAGAAACCTTTGGGGAGAATTGATAATGTTCACATTACGGTTAACGATAACCTTGTCCCCGTTGATTTTGTTGTTTTGGATATTGAATGCAATGCATCTTTTCCTATTGTTTTGGAAAGACCCTTTCTTCGAACCGTTGGTGCTATTATTGATATGAAAGAAGGAAATATTAGATATAAATTCCCTCTTATGAAAGGTATGGAACACTTCCTAGAAAGAGAATGAAGATGCCTTTTGATTCTATTATTAGAACAAATTATGATGTTGATGATTCTTCTCTTGATATTACTTGATTTACACTTTCTGCGCCTAGCTGAAAGGCGTTAAAGAAAAGCGCTTATGGGAGAGATCCCATTATTTTATTTCTGCAATTTTTGTTTTATATTTGAGTCAAGGTGCTTGTTACTACTGTAGCAATACCTTTGTATCTTTATTTTCTTGCATTGTTGTGCCAAGTAAAGTCTTTGATAGAAAGTTGATACTAGATTTGGATTTCTGCAGAAAGATTTTTAGTGTCACGAATTTGAGTTTTTCTCTGTAGAAGAGTCTGAAAATTCTGAAACAATTCATGAGTAATCCTCAGATATGTACGCAACTTTCATTCAATTGGAGCTTTTCCATCTCAGCAAGTTAAGTGGCTCGAAAAAATTCGTCTTTACGGACTGTTCTGTTTTGACAAATTCTGCTTTTTATTTCGCATTGCTTTTTTTACTGTGTTTGAGTGGATTTCTTTGCTCCATTAAATTTCAGTATCCTTGGGTAATGTCCAGAAGTGTTGGGAATGATTGTGTTCTTGCTGAACATGTGAATTTTTGATTATGCACTAACCCTTTAATGAGATTTCTTTGAGTTTGGTGTGAAGGAAGTTTTCAAGGATCAAGAGAGGAGGATGATATAATATGATCAAGAAGAGTGAAAAGTCTAAGCTTGGGGATGCCCCCATGGTTCATCCCGGCATATTTCAAGAATACTCAAGCGTCTAAGCTTGGGGATGCCCAAGGCATCCCCTTCTTCATCAAAACTTATCAGGTCACCTCTAGTGAAACTATATTTTAATTCCATCACATCTTATGTGCTTTACTTGGAGCGTCTGTGCTTTTATTTTTGTTTATGTTTGAATAAAATCGGATCCTAACATGCTTGTGTGGGAGAGAGACACGCTCCGGTTTTTCATTTGAACACTTGTGTTCTTTTTTTTTTCATGTTCATGGCGAAAGCTGAAAGCCGCAATACTTATTGTTATTTGGTTGGAAACAGAAAATGCTTCATATTGTCTTGGATAATTTGATACTTGGCAATTGTTTTGAGCTTTCAAATAGATCATGTTTAAGCTCTTGCATCATGTAGTTTAAACCTATTAGTGGAGAACTACCGTAGAGCTTGTTGAAATTTGTTTTGCATGATTGGTCTCTCTAAGGTCTAGATATTTTCTGGTAAAAGTGTTTGAGCAACAAGGAAGACAGTGTAGAGTCTTATAATGCTTGCAATATGTTCTTCTGTAAGTTTTGCTGTACGGTTTATACTTGTGTTTGCTTCAAACAACCTTGCTAGCCAAAGCCTTGTACCGAGAGGGAATGCTTCTCGTGCATCCAAAACTTTGAGCCAAAACCTATGCCATTTGTGTCCACCATAACTACCTACTATGTGGTATTTTTCTGCCATTCCAAAGTAAATTGCTTGCGTGCTACCTTTAAAACCTTTCAAAAATTTATTCCTTGTTTTGGCAATACATAGCTCATGGGAAAGTAGCCTAAAAAACTATTGTGATAAGGAATATGTCGCTTGTGTATCTTAGTTCTTATAAGTTGCTTGTTAAGCGGTAACCATGTTATCTGGGGACGCCATCAACCTGTCACACCTTTGTTGAATATCATGTGAGTTGCTATGCATGTTCGTCTTGTCTGAAGTAAGGGATATTTGCCATGAGTTGAAATGGTTTGAGTATGCATATTGTTAGAGAAGAACATTGGGCCGCCAACCAAAGCCATGTATCATGGTGGAAGTTTTAGTTTGGACATTAATCCTCGAATCTCTTATGAGAATATTATCTGTTGTTGAATGCTTAAAGCATAAAAGAGGAGTCCATTATCTGTTTTCTATGTTGTCCCGGTATGGATGTCCTCAAGTTGAGATCTATCAAAATCGAGAAATCAAATGTGATTTATCTCCTTGGACCTTTGTACATGTGGCATAGAGGTACCCCTTTGTGACACTTGGTTGAAACGTATGTAATGCAATGATAATCCATGGAAATCCGAGCAAATTAGGACAAGGTGCATGCACTATTAGTATTCAATGCATGAGGCTTGCAACTTATAGGAAGTTTTATACATAACCCATATGAATTATTACTACCGTTGACACAATTGTTTTCATGCTTTCAAAATAAAAAGCTCTAGCACATGAGTAATCCCTTCCCTCTGCGAAGGGCCTTTCTTTTACTTTATGTTGAGTTTACCTACTTCTTTCTATCTTAGAAGCAAACACTTGTGTCAACTGTGTGTGTTGATTCTTACATGCTTACTTATTGCACTTATTATATTACTTTGTGTTGACAATTATCCATGAGATATACATGTTGAAAGTTGAAAGCAATTGCTGAAACTTAAATCTTCCTTTGTGTTGCTTCAAAACATCTTATTAAGAATCTATTGCTTTATGAGTTAACTCTTATGCAAGACTTTTTGATGCTTGTCTTGAAAATACTATTCATGAAAAGTTTTTGCTATATGATTCAGTTGTTTAGTCATTATCTTTTTGTTAGCAAACTATAGACCATTGCTTTGAGTCACTTCATTCATCTCATATGCTTTACAATAGTGTTGATCAAGATTATGTTGGTAGCATGTCACTTCAGAAATTATTCTTTTTATTGTTTACCTACTCGAGGGCGAGTAGGAACTAAGCTTGGGGATGCTTGATACGTCTCCAACGTATCTATAATTTCTTAAGTTCCATGCTAGTTTTATGACAATACCTACATGTTTTATTCACACTTTATGATGTTTTTATGCATTTTCCGGGACTAACCTATTAACGAGATGCCACAGTGCCAGTTCCTGTTTTTGATTTCAGAAAAGTTAGTTTACAAATATTCTCGGAATTGGACGAAACAAAAGCCTGATGGCGTGTAACTCACACGTTCGTTGGGAACCCCAAGAGGAAGGTATGATGCGCACAGTAGCAAGTTTTCCCTCAGAAAGAAACCAAGGTTTAATCGAACCAGGAGGAGCCAAGAAGCACGTTGAAGGTTGATGGTCGCGAAATGTGATGCGGCGCAACACCAGGGATTCCGGCGCCAACTAGGAACCTGCACAACACAACCCAAGTACTTTGTCCCAACGAAACAGTGAGGTTGTCAATCTCACCGGCTTGCTGTAACAAAGGATTAAACGTATCGAGTGGAAGATGTTTGCAAAGAAAACAAAAACAAGTAGATTGTATGCTATGGAAAGAATAGGACCGGGTCCACAGTTCACTAGAGGTGTCTCTCCCATAAGATAAAAGCATGTTGGGTGAACAAATTACAGTGGGCAATTGACAAATAGAGAAAGGCATAACAATGCATATACATGACATGGTAAATATAGTGAGATTTAATTGGGCATTACGACAAAGTACATAGACCGCCATCCAACTGCATCTATGCCTAAAAAGTCCACCTTCAGGTTATCGTCCGAACCCTCCAGTATTAAGTTGCAAAGCAACAGACAATTGCATTAAGTATTGTGCGTAATGTAATCAATAACTACATCCTTAGACATAGCATCAATGTTTTATCCCTAGTGGCAACAGACATCACAACCTTAGAACTTTCTGTCACTGTCCCAGTATCAATGAAGGCATGAACCCACTATCGAGCATAATTACTCCCTCTTGGAGTTAAGAGTAAAAACTTGGCCAGAGCCTCTACTAATAACGGAGAGCATGCAAGATCATAAACAACACATGAACAATAGATTGATAATCACCATAATCATAGTACTCTCTATCCATCGGATCCCGACAAACACAACATATAGAATTACATATAGATGATCTTGATCATGTTAGGCAGCTCACAAGATCTAACAATGAAGCACAACAAGGAGAAGACGACCATCTAGCTACTGCTATGGACCCATGGTCCAGGGTGAACTACTCACTCATCACTCCGGAGGCGATCATGGCGATGAAGAGTCCTCCGGAGATGAATCCCCTAGGGTGCCGGAGGCGATCTCCGAATCCCCCGAGATGGGACGCGGCGGCGGCGTCTCGTAAGGTTTTCCGTATCGTGGCTCTCTGCGGGGTTTCGCGACGGGAGCTTTAAGTAGGCGGAAGGTCAACGCGAGGGCCACACGAGGGCCCAGGGGCTAGGTCGGCGCGGCCAGGGCTTGGGCCGCGCCCACCCGCCCCCTCGTGGCCCACTTCGTTAGGTCTTCGGTCTTCGGAAGCTTCGTGCAAAAATAGGACCCCGGGCGAAAGTTTCGTCCAATTCCGAGAATATTTCTTTACTAGGATTTCTGAAACCAAAAACAGCAGAAAACAACAACTGGCTCTTCGGCATCTTGTTAATAGGTTAGTTCCAAAATGCATAAATATGACATATAATGTGCATAAAACATGTAGGTATCATCAATAAAGTAGCATGGAACATAAGAAATTATCGATACGTTGGAGACGTATCAGCATCCCCAAGCTTAGTTCTCGTCCCGAGCAGGTAAAACGATAACAAAGATAATTTCTCAAGTGACATGCCATCATAATCTTGATCATACTATTTGTAAACATATGTAATGAATGCAGCGATCAAAGCAAAGGTAATGACATGAGTAAACAACTGAATCATATAGCAAAGACTTTTCATGAATAGTACTTCAAGACAAGCATCAATAAGTCTTGCATAAGAGTTAACTCGTAAAGCAATAAATCAAAGTAAAGGTGTTGAAGCAACACATAAGAAGATTAAGTTTCAGCGGTTGCTTTCAACTTGTAACATGTATATCTCATGGATATTGTCAACATAAAGTAATATAACAAGTGCAATATGCAAGTATGTAGGAATCAATGCACAGTTCACACAAGTGTTTGCTTCTTAAGGTAGAAGGAGATAGGTAAACTGACTCAACAATAAAAGTAAAAGAATGGTCCTTCGCAGAGGAAAGCATCGATTGCTGTATTTGTGCTAGAGCTTTTATTTTGAAAACATGAAACAATTTTGTCAACGGTAGTAATAAAGCATATGAGTTATGAAAATTATATCTTACAAGTTGCAAGCCTCACGCATAGTATACTAATAGTGCCCGCACCTCGTCCTACTTAACTTGGACTACCGGATCTTTGCATGCCATGTTTCAACCAAGTGTCACAAAGGGGTACCTCCATGCCGCCTGTACAAAGGTCCAAGGAGAATGCTCGCATTTCAGATTTCTCGCTTTTGATTATTCTCAACTTAGACATCCATACCGGGACAACATGGACAACAGATAATGGACTCCTCTTTAATGCATAAGCATGTAGCAAAGTTATTATTCTCATATGAGATTGAGGATATATGTCCAAAACTGAAACTTCCACCATGATTCATGGCTTTAGTTAGCGGCCCAATGTTCTTCTCTAACAATTTTGCATGCTCCAACCACTAAAATGATAGACCTTCAGACAAGACGGACATGCATAGCAACTCACATGATATTCAACAATAGTTGATGGCGTTCCCCAGAAGCATGGTTATCGCACAACAAGCAACTTAATAAAATATAAAGTGCATAAGTACATATTCAATACTACGATAGTTTTTAAGGCTATTTTGTCCCATGAGCTATATATTGCAAAGGCGAATGATGGAATTTTAAAGGTAGCACTCAAGCAATTTACTTTGGAATGGCGGGTAAATACCATGTAGTAGGTAGGTATGGTGGACACAAATGGCATAGTGGTTGGCTCAAGGATTTTGGATGCATGAGAAGTATTCCCTCTCGATACAAGGTTTAGGCTAGCAAGGTTATTTGAAGCAAACTCAAGGATGAACAAGTGCAGCAAAACTCACATAAAAGACATATTGTAAACATTATAAGACTCTACACTGTCTTCCTTGTTGTTCAAAACTCAATACTAGATATTGTCTAGACCTTAGAGAAACCAAATATGCAAATCAAATTTTAGCAAGCTCTATGTATTTCTTCATTAATGGGTGCAAAGCATATGATGCAAGAGCTTAAACATGAGCACAACAATTGCCAAGTATCACATTATCCAAGACATTTTTAGAATTACTACATGTAGCATTTTCCAATTCCAACCATATAACAAATTAACGAAGAAGAAACTTCGCCTTGAACATTATGAGTAAAGCCTAAGGACACATGTGTCCATATGCAACAGCGGAGCGTGTCTCTCTCCCACAAAGTGAATGCTAGGATCCATCTTATTCAAACAAAAACAAAACGAAAACAAACCGACGCTCCAAGTAAAGAACACAGATGTGACTGAATAAAAATATAGTTTGGGAGGAACTGATGATGTTGTCGATGAAGAAGGGGATGCCTTGGGCATCCCCAAGCTTAGACGCTTGAGTCTTCTTAAAATATGCAGGGATGAACCACGGGGCATCCCCAAGCTTAGAGCTTTCACTCCTCTTGATCTTAGTATATCATTCTCCTCTCTTGACCCTTGAAAACTTCCTTCACACCAAACTTCAAGCAAACTCATTAGAGGGTTAGTGCATCATTAATAATTCACACATTCAGAGGTGACACAATCATTCTTTTCACTTCTGGACATTGCATAATGCTACTGGACATTAATGGATCAAAGAAATAAATCCAACATAGCAAAAGAGGCAATGCGAAATAAAAGGCAGAATCTGTCAAAACAGAACAGTCCGTAAAGACGAATTTATAAATGGCACCAGACTTACTCAAATGGAAAAACTCAAAACTAATGAAAGTTGCGTATATATCTGAGGATCACGCTCGTAAATTGGCAGATTTTTTCGAATTTTCTACAGGGAATTGTGCCCAGATTCGTGACAGACAGCAATGCTGTTTCTGCGCAGCAATCCCAAATATAACATCAACTTTGACATAGAAACTTTACTTGGCACAAAAACATGATAAGGAGAGGTTGCTACAGTAGTAAACAACTTCCAAGACTCAACAAAACAAAAATTTCTGTAGTAAAATAAACACATGGGTTATCTCCCAAGAAGTTCTTTCTTTATAGCCATTAAGATGGGCTCAGCAATTTTAATGATAATGCTCTCATAAGGATGAGAGTTGAAGCAAAGAGAGCATCGAAAAAGCAAGTATGAAACAGATTTAAGCCTAACCCACTTCCTATGAAAAGGAATCTTGCACACAAATAAATTCATGAAGAACAAAGTGGTAAGCATAGAAAAGCAACACAAGCGCAATTTCAAGATTTTCAACATAAAGAGGGAAACTTAATATTATTAAGATGCATATAACCATGTTTCCCTCTCTCATAATAACTTTCAGTAGCATCATGAACAAACTCAACAATATAACTATCATTATTCTCATCACCATAATCATCATATATAGGAGGCATATTGTAATCATAATTAATTTTATCCTCAATAGTAGGTGGACTAAAAATATCATATTTATTATTGCAAGCATCATATATAGGAGGTAAAGTATCATCAAAGTAAATTTTCTCCTCCATGCTTGGGGGACTAAAAATATCATGCTCCTCAAAACCAGCTTCCCCAAGCTTAAATTCTTCCATAGCTTTAGCAATAATGGTGTTCAAAGAGTTCATGCTAATAACATTACTACAACTATTTTGTAAACAAAGTTCCATGGGTTTTTTAATTTTCTCTTCAAACACATCATGTCCTAACTCAAGATAAAGTTCATATAGATCTCTAATTTTTTTGTTATTTTCCATTAAGCCTAACTAGTGAAAATAAAAACAAGTACAGGACTAGACATAATAACAAAATAATTTAAATGCAAGTAACTAATTTTTTTGTGTTTTTGATATAGAGAGCAAGACAATAAATAAAGTAAAATTAGCAACTAATTTTTTTGTATTTTGATTTAGTGCAGCAAACAAAGTAGTAAATAAAATAAAGCAAGACAAAAACAAAGTAAAGAGATTGAGAAGTGGAGACTCTTGCAGCGTGTCTTGATCTCCCGGCAACGGCGCGAAAAAGAGCTTGATGGCGTGTAACTCACACGTTCGTTGGGAACCCCAAGAGGAAGGTATGATGCGCACAGCAAGTTTTCCTCAGAAAGAAACCAAGGTTTAATCGAACCAGGAGGAGCCAAGAAGCACGTTGAAGGTTGATGGTCGCGAAATGTGATGCGGCGCAACAGGGATTCCGGCGCCAACTAGGAACCTGCACAACACACCCAAGTACTTTGTCCCAACGAAACAGTGAGGTTGTCAATCTCACCGGCTTGCTGTAACAAAGGATTAAACGTATCGAGTGGAAGATGTTTGCAAAGAAAACAGTAAAACAAGTAGATTGTATGCTATGGAAAGAATAGGACCGGGGTCCACAGTTCACTAGAGGTGTCTCTCCCATAAGATAAAAGCATGTTGGGTGAACAAATTACAGGCAATTGACAAATAGAGAAAGGCATAACAATGCATATACATGACATGGTAAATATAGTGAGATTTAATTGGGCATTACGACAAAGTACATAGACCGCCATCCAACTGCATCTATGCCTAAAAAGTCCACCTTCAGTTATCGTCCGAACCCCCTCCAGTATTAAGTTGCAAAGCAACAGACAATTGCATTAAGTATTGTGCGTAATGTAATCAATAACTACATCCTTAGACATAGCATCAATGTTTTATCCCTAGTGGCAACAGACATCACAACCTTAGAACTTTCTCACTGTCCCAGGTATCAATGAAGGCATGAACCCACTATCGAGCATAATTACTCCCTCTTGGAGTTAAGAGTAAAAACTTGGCCAGAGCCTCTACTAATAACGGAGAGCATGCAAGATCATAAACAACACATGAACAATAGATTGATAATCACCATAATCATAGTACTCTCTATCCATCGGATCCCGACAAACACAACATATAGAATTACATATAGATGATCTTGATCATGTTAGGCAGCTCACAAGATCTAACAATGAAGCACAACAAGGAGAAGACGACCATCTAGCTACTGCTATGGACCCATGGTCCAGGGGTGAACTACTCACTCATCACTCCGGAGGCGATCATGGCGATGAAGAGTCCTCCGGAGATGAATCCCTCCCGGTGCCGGAGGCGATCTCCGAATCCCCCGAGATGGGATTCGCGGCGGCGGCGTCGTAAGGTTTTCCGTATCGTGGCTCTCGACCGGGGGTTTCGCGACGGAGCTTTAAGTAGGCGGAAGGTCAACGCGAGGGGCCACACGAGGGCCCAGGGCTAGGTCGGCGCGGCAGGGCTTGGCCGCGCCGCCACCCCCCGGCCTCCTCGTGGCCCCACTTCGTTAGGTCTTCGGTCTTCTGGAAGCTTCGTGCAAAAATAGGACCCGGCGAAAGTTTCGTCCAATTCCGAGAATATTTCTTTACTAGGATTTCTGAAACCAAAAACAGCAGAAAACAGGCTCTTCGGCATCTTGTTAATAGGTTAGTTCCAGAAAATGCATAAATATGACATATAATGTGCATAAAACATGTAGGTATCATCAATAAAGTAGCATGGAACATAAGAAATTATCGATACGTTGGAGACGTATCAAAGCCCACGGTCTTATTTTCCACCGAGTGTTCCAGAACACCGAAGAAGAGTCGGGGAAGGCCAGCAGGGGGCCCACACCATATGGAGGCGCGGTGGGCCCCCTGGCCGCGCCGTGATATGGGGAGGGAGCCCCCTGGCTCCCCCGACGCTGCCCTTTCGCCTATATAATCTTCCCGACGCGAAAACCCTAGTACCGACAGCCAAAATACAAGACCAGTTCCGAGACGCCGCCGTCGTCAACCCTAACTCGGGGGTTCGGGAGGTCTCCTCCGCACCTGGGAGAGGGGAATCATCACCGGAGGGCTCTACATCACCATGCCCACCTCCGGACTGATGTGAGTAGTTCATCCTTGGACTATGGGTCCATAGCAGTAGCTAGATGGTTGTCTTCTCCTCTTGTGCTATCATGTTTAGATCTTGTGAGCTGTCTATCATGATCAAGATCATCTATTTGTAATGCTATATGTTGTGTTTGTTGGGATTCGATGAATATGGAATACTATGTCAAGTTGATTATTGATTTATCATATATGTTATTTATGATCTTGCATGCTCTCCGTTGCTAGTAGAGGCTCTGGCCAAGAGGGATTATTTATGATAGATAGTGGGTTCATGTCTCCATTGAATCTGGGGGAGTGACAGCAACCCCTAAGGTTGTGGATGTGTGTTGCCACTAGGGATAAAACATCAATGCTTTGTCTATGGATATTTGTATTGTTTATATTACGCACAGTACTTAATGCAATTGTCTGTTGTTTGCAACTTAATACTGGAAAGGGTGCGGATGCTAACCCGAAGGTGGACTTTTTAGGCATAGATGCATGTTGGATGGCGGTCTATGTTCTTTGTCGTAATGCCCTAAGTAAATCTCATAGTAGTCATCATGATATGTATGTGCATCTCTATTTGTCAATTGCCCAACTGTAATTTGTTCACCCAACATGCTATTTATCTTATTGGAGAGACACCACTAGTGAACTATGGACCCCGGTCCATTCTTTTATATCTAAAATACAACCTACTGCAATCATTGTTCTCTTTTGTTTTCTGCAAGCAAACATCACTCTCCACACCATACGTTTAATCCTTTGTTTTCAAGCCGGTGAGATTGACAACCTCACTGTTAAGTTGGGGCAAAGTAGTTTGATTGTGTTGTGCAGGTTCCGCGTATGCACCGGAATCCCTGGTGTTGCGCCGCACTACACTCCTTCACCAACAACCTTCACGTGATCTTCATCTCCTACTGGTTCGATAACCTTGGTTTCTTACTGAGTGAAAACACGCTGATGTACTCATCAAACCTTCCTCTTGTGGTTCCCAACGGACGTGTGCTTTACCGTCACAAGCAGGCACCGGCGGGAAACATGCGGCAATGAGCACGTCACGGTAGCACGTTCACGGTGAAGGTGTAGGAGGTGCATCTCTCGGCGAGGGCAGCTGCAACGACGGCACTCGACGTGACAATATGGCATTGCCGGCCGTCTGCGAGGTGCACCGACGACATCGACGTCCATAGGCTTCAAGAGAGAAATAATAATAACAAGATTAGGGAGGTGATTGTTGGAACTAATCTTGTTAGTTTGTGTTAAATCATGTATATGTTTTACTTAGCTAGTTTCATGCGTTCGTGTACTGCGGAGACGGAGCAGCTGAGCCGTGTGCAGATCAGCGTGGAGCAAGAAACGGGGGCAATTAGTTGAGACTTGCTTCTGTGCATGGAATCCAAAGTTCAGCAGACTTAGCTCTCACTCAAGTGTACGTGGGCAGTTAACTAGTGGAGATATTATTGGGTCAATTAGGTAGTGTGTTGTTACATGCAAACTGTGTGCGTGTGTGCTGCTAGGTAGTGTTGGTCTGGCTATATAAAGCCATTTAATCAGATTGTAAGTTGAGCGGTGATGAATACAATGGAAAGAGCACAAGTGCGTGTGCTGAAAATACTCCATGCATGTGTGGTCTTCATCTTCTCCACTATGTGTATCTTGGGTAAATCTCACATTTGGTATCAGAGCCTCGTTCGTCGAGGTCGGGGTCTTCATCATCTTTGAGCTGCGTCGCGAGCGATGGAGGAAGTTGTGCTGCCCGGTAAGTTGCGCCACCGGCGGCAAGGAGGTGATGGCCATGGCGTGGAGGCCCTTGCCATGAGGAGTTCATCGTCTATGCGTCTATGTCTGAGTCGTCGACAAGGTGCGTCATCGCCGGCAACATGAAGGAGAGACACCGGCAAGGTGCGGCACCGGTGGAGAACAGGGATGCGAGTCACAGGCGAGCTGCGCCACCGGTGGAGAACATGGATGCGAGCCACCGGCAAGGTGCGGCACCGGCGGCAAGCATGCGGCAACGAGCACGTCACGGCAACACGTTCATGGTGAAGGTATAGGAGGTGCATCTCTCGGCGAGGGAAGCTGCGACGACGGCAATCGGCGTGACAAGATGGCATTGGCGGCCGTCTGCGAGGTGCACCGACGACATCGACGTCCATAGGCTTCAAGAGAGAAATAATAATAACAAGATTAGGGAGGTGATTGTTGGAACTAATCTTGTTAGTTTGTGTTAAATCATGTTTATGTTTTAGTTAGCTAGTTTCATGCGTTGGTGTACTACAGAGACGGAATAGCTGAGCCGTGTGCAGATCGGCGTGGAGCAAGAAACGGGGGCAATTAGTTGAGACTTGCTCCTGTGCGTGGAATCCAAAATTCTGCAGACTTAGCTCTCACTCAAGTGTACATGAGCAGTTAACTAGTGGAGATATTACTGGATCAATTAGCTAGTGGGTTGTTACATGCAAACTGCATGCGTGTGTGCTGCTAGGTAGTGTTGGTCTGGCTATATAAAGCCATGTAATCAGATTGTAAGTTGAGCGGTGAGGAATACAATGGAAAGAGCACAAGTGCGTGTGCTGAAAATACTCCATGCGTGTGTGGTCTTCATCTTCTCCATTGTGTGTATCTTGGGTAAATCTCACATTTGGTATCAGAGCCTCATTCGTCGAGGTCGGGGTCTTCATCATCGTCGAGCTGCATCGCGAGCGATGGAGGAAGGTGTGATGCCCGGTAAGTTGCGCCACCGGCGGCAAGGAGGTGATGGCCATGACGTGGAGGCCATTGCCATGAGGAGTTCATCGTCTATGTCCGAGTCGTCGACAAGGTGCGTCATCGCCGGCAACATGGAGGAGAGACACCGGCAAGTTGCGGCACCGGTGGAGAACATGGATGCGAGTCACCGGCGAGCTGCGCCACCGGTGGAGAACATGGAGGCGAGCCCCCGACGAGGTGCGGCACCGGCGGCAAACATGCGGCAACGAGCACATCACGGAAGCACGTTCATGGTGAAGTTGTAGGAGGTGCATCTCTCGGCGAGGGCAGCTGCGACGACTGCAATCAACGTGACAAGATGGCATTGGCGGCCGTCTGCGTGGTGCACCGACGACATCGACGTCCATAGGCTTCAAGAGAGAAATAATGATAACAAGATTAGGGATGTGATTGTTGGAACTAATCTTGTTAGTTTGTGTTAAATCATGTTTATGTTTTAGTTAGCTAGTTTCATGCGTTGGTGTACTGCGGAGATGGAGTAGCTGAGCCGTGTGCAGATCGGCGTGGAGCAAGAAACGGGGGCAATTAGTTGAGACTTGTTCCTGTGCATGGAATCCAAAGTTCTGCAGACTTAGCTCTCACTTAAGTGTACGTGGGCAGTTAACTAGTGGATATATTACTGGGTCAATTAGCTAGTGGGTTGTTACATGCAAACTGCATGCGTGTGTGCTGCTAGGTAGTGTTGGTCTGGCTATATAAAGCCATGTAATCAGATTGTAAGTTGAGCAGTGAGGAATACAATGGAAAGAGCACAAGTGCGTGTGCTGAAAATACTCCATGTTTGTGTGGTCTTCATCTTCTCCACTGTGTGTATCTTGGGTAAATATCACATTTGGTATCAGAGCCTCGTTCGTCGAGGTCGGGGTCTTCATCATCGTCGAGCTGCGTCGTGAGCGATGGAGGAAGGTGTGCTGCCCGGTAAGTTGCGCCACCGGCGGCAAGGAGGTGATGCCAATGGCGTGGAGGCCATTGCCATGAGGAGTTCATCGTCTATGTCCGAGTCGTCGACAAGGTGCGTCATTGCCGGCAACATGGAGGAGAGACACCGGCAAGTTGCGGCACTGGTGGAGACCATGGATGCGAGTCACCGGCGAGCTGCGCCACCGGTGGAGAACATGGAGGCGAGCCACCCGCGAGGTGCGGCACCGGCGGCAAACATGCGGCAACGAGCACGTCACAACAGCACGTTCATGGTGAAGTTGTAGGAGGTGCATCTCTCGGCGAGGGCAGCTGCGACGACGGCAATCGGCGTGACAAGATGGCATTGGCGGCCGTCTGCGAGGTGCACCAACGACATCGACGTCCATAGGCTTCAAGAGAGAAATAATAATAACAAGATTAGGGAGGTGATTGTTGGAACTAATCTTGTTAGTTTGTGTTAAATCATGTTTATGTTTTAGTTAGCTAGTTTCATGCGTTGGTGTACTGCGGAGACGGAGTAGCTGAGCCGTGTGCAGATCGGCGTGGAGCAAGAAACAAGGGCAATTAGTTGAGACTTGCTCCTGTGCGTGGAATCCAAAGTTCTGTAGACTTAGGTCTCACTTAAGTGTACGTGGGCAGTTAACTAGTGGAGATATTACTAGGTCAATTAGCTAGTGGGTTGTTACATGCAAACTGCGTGCGTGTGTGCTGCTAGGTAGCGTTGGTCTAGCTATATAAAGTCATGTAATCAGATTGTAAGTTGAGCGGTGAGGAATATAATGGAAAGAGCACAAGTGTGTGCGCTGAAAATACTCCATGCGTGTGTAGTCTTCATCTTCTCCACTGTGTGTATCTTGGGTAAATCTCACACACTAGCTATTCACAACAACAAAGTAGCTAGTAAAATCATTTTGAGTTCCGTAAAAATAAGAAGCAAAAGAACAGAGCCGTCCATTACTCCGAACCCCGAGAGCACGAACCCATGCCGCGCTGCATCGATCGATAAAAACCCGACCCAGCATTAACCATGCGTACGTACGCGTGCTTGCCTGCATGCGTGCAATCCTCGGCCGGACGGACGGGGAAGAGAGATCGAAATTAACTGGCGAGCTAGTATCGCTGACATGCAACAGTGCTGGGAGAGGAAAAGGTACGCTCTCGATCTCGATATTGGTAGAATTGAAATGCATTGCATACCTGCAGGTCCAGCTAGCTTATCTGGAAGAGGGCAGTGTGGGTAAAGTGAACCGACCAGTGGCAGAGCTTGACCGAGGTTGGAATTTGATAATTTGGCACCCAATCCCCGGTAGCTGAATTTTGAGTGAGAAGTGGTGTACTATATACAAAGATTTTGGGTCTCTTTGATTCGTACGAAAAAGTGTAGGAAAAACATGGTCACCATCTATTTTGATTCAAAAGAATGGGACCAAGGAAAACTAGTTTCTAGATTTTGGGTCTCTTTGATTCGTACGAAAAAGTGTGTAGGAAAAACATGGTCACCATCTATTTTGATTCAAAAGAATGGGACCAAGGAAAGCCATTTTCTATCCTTTGGCCTTACTTCAGAAGGAAAACATAAAATTTCTGCCGGTTACTCGCACCTCCTTTTGTAATAAATTTCCATGAAGGATAAGAGAGATGCATGTAGTTACAAAATAGTATCACAACTTTAAGATCTACCAGAATCACAACTCTATTTTTGTTAGTGGTTAGTTTTGCATATAAAGGAAATATATTAATATCAAGATGATATCAATTACACCCGCCTTTACACCAACGCGATATCAAGAGTTAGTCAAAACATCGAGGATGCACACAACCAAATAATTACAAAAAAAGAGTTAGAAACATGGAAATAAACAAAACGACTACAACAAAAATTATCATCATCCACAAATGATGATAGAAACTCGACGGTTACTTGAGAGGTGCACCAACCTAGCGATCACGATGCCTTCATGAAGGAACTGACGTGCTTGTTTTCATCTGGAGAGAAGTCTGGGCAAACTTCAGGCAATACCATCAACAAGGGAACCCCATTTGCATGCAAACATCGTCAGGTTCAATCAATTAAGGTCAGACCAAGAGCTTTCGCCCTCTGTTGCCACCACCGGTTAACACTTGATCTCACAACCGCACACGCATGGGCCAGCCGGGACTTGGGGGAAACAAGATCAAACATGCATGGCGACATGGGTGGAAACAAGATCCTCCGAGATGCTACGTGGCCAGCATGTCTATTCTGCTTCTCTATCAGCGAATCGACCATCTAATCCCACAAGATGTTTTCGAACCATGTTTGTTGAATATGCATTTCTATCATGTTTTTTCTATAAATTTTTTTTTAGATCACGCGAATAGAAGACATGAACTGGTGATTCCCATATAAGCCAAGAAATGAAGGTGATGCACTCTTGCACATGGAAATGGAAAAGGGTGCGGTCTAATTTTGCTGGTCCACCATACTCGATCTTCCTGGTGATTTGGTTGGTTGCCCGGCCGAGAGTTATTGCGTTGCCATCAAGGTTGTGTACGTGGCCTGGGCAAAACGCTGTCTCATTAGTCATTAGGAATCGAAGCCATGCATGGATATATCCATAAGCACCACCATATTACCACATGGTGCAAGAATGAACATCATCTTCCAGCTGCGATTTTGTGCACAAAAGTAGTTAGGCACGCGCGTACACTTGTACGTGCATCAACTGTTCTGAATCAGACAAGCAGACACTGTGCATTTCTAATCGGACTGTGCGTTTCAACAGGAAGAGGCGATTCCGTTTTCCGGGAAGAAGCTGATGATTAGTTAAGGTGTGGGTCTGGCAGGACTGTGCACGTACCCGATCGACGTTCAACCTTCAACGGGTTCGACTACAGCGGTTAGTTTGTCCGATTGCACGAGCTAATCCATTGCCTTGTCACTGTCTTATGGCCAAATAGGCTTTATATCTGGCTGCGACCCGTATACATGCATGCATGACAACGTATTATGATTCTGGCACCATTTATCCCCACTTGCACATATAGTTAGACATATTAATGTCATTAATTTGCTTAGCTAGCTACGTACCTCGCAGTTTTAAAGCTTCACATAGTAGCTATTTGTAGATAAAATTTTGATGAAGAATCACCCTACTAATGTACATAGTTGATATGATACAAAAACTCAATTATCCTTAAGTACCATTACAAAAAAGGAACTAGCTAGTGATATCAGTTTAATGAAAAAATGAATTAATAAAGTAATTCTTGGTCAAAAAGCTTTATCTTAATGAAACCCAATGTTGCAATGTTCTTATTTGGCAACTCCCTATAAGCCTTTGATAACCTAAGCCCCGTGCACGCTAATTTCTCGAATAAGGGGTCCTTTTTTCAAAAAAAAAGTGCACTTAGGATGTTCGAGACTTATCGGGAGTTGCCAAATGAGAAGGAGATGGACACTAATGTGGCCCTAGGAAAGATGAAGGTATAGTTGTGAATGTGTAAGAAGTTGCTCACTGTGAAGGGCGTCGTGGTTGATAGGAAGGTGCAGCTTGGCTTGACGGCAATGGGGTTCGATCACTCCAAGAGTTCAATGCTTTTGAGTGTGTGGCTCCCGAGTATACTTAAATTGTTTCTAGGGTCGAGGTCATTGCCAATGTAGATAGTCCGGAGTGTTCGGAAGAATATGAGACGATGCACCTACTAGTTGCAGCACCTTTGTTAGGTATGGGGATGGGCGATCAACATTGTTGTGAATAAGACCCAACCGGCAGTGCACTCGTGATTTGGTGCTCTAGTCTCCGAATTGGGTGGTGTTCATTTATCATGCAATTTTCCTAGTAACTCTAAGACCTACCTCTCAACTCTAGTATTTTTTTTCATTGTTCCATAATTTTTAGTGAAAGTTGTAACTGAGCAAAGGTCTAAGGAAGGCACTTTTCACCGGTTGAATTTGTATTGGGATCGAGTCAATGGAATGTCGGGTTACCCATATAACCCTATTTATGGGAAATCTCGTTCTTTTACCACCCGAGATATTTCAACAAATTTTAAATCCACAATTCCTTACATCTTAATCAAATAAATTTGCTTCCAAATTTCGTGGTGGTCACGTCCTCCAGAATTTTGTACCAAGATCAGGGATTTGAACTCTCACTAATCCGGCACCTATTTTCCCGTGAAGTGTCCACTTGCACATACAGTAAAAAACATTAAAATATATGTAATACGGCATGCATAGATTGACACCGAAGCTAGGGCATAGTCTCCTTTTCGAAAGAAAAAAATAAGAAAAATATTATGTGGAGCGACAAGGACTAACTGCTCGCACAGAGAGCCTGACACAATTTTATGTCAAGCCAAGCGCAATCTACTTTACCCTCTAAATAATTCAAAATTTAAAAAAATCTGATTTTTTTGTAGTAACTTTTCTCGAGGGAGCCGAAGCTGCCAGATTTTGTCTGGTAGTCTGGGAAAACCCCAGTCTAGGACTTTGGACATGAATTTTAGCATAACAATTGTATACTACATTCTATAAAAAGAAAATCAAGAAGGCAATACCAATAGTAACCGTACATCAGTTCGTCGCTTTTAAACATCATTTAAGCATCTTCAAACAGCTCTAAGATCTCAAATTTTAAAGATCACTCAACCATCCTCAATCTCATTTAAAAAAACCATCCAAAGATCAAATTGTACTATAACCTAGCTAGCTAGGAACACGTAACTGAAGACAAGACATGTCCTTGGTAAAAAAATACCGTGTTATAAATTTATTTGGAGGAATTGAAGCTGGAGGTGTGGCAGGGCATGGAGTCCCTGGCGGGGGTACTAGCTAACCCCCGAACAATAATGGTGATGATTATTTATGGAGCAGTCAGCTGTCGTTCATGGGTTGCTATCCCACGTTGCCTACATAGTACATATACAGCCACCATCTCTCCCTCTTCCTCGATCACAACCACACCACCAACACCTTCTCCTCATTCGCAGTAACTCGATCAGGCCCTACGCCCTCATTGCCACGCGCGCGTGTCAATTCATAGGCGGCCGTACGTGGTGCTCTCTCTGCGCGCGCATGGCGGCAAGCGAGCAGAGCTCGGAGTCCTCAACGTCGTCCTACGCATCATCCTACTCCGCGTCCTCGTGCTCACCCTGGTCCGACGACGCCGGCGGCGGCAAGAAGCAGCAGTGCAACAGCAACCGGAAGCGCGCGCGCGACCCGGACACGTCGGCGGCGGCGACGACAGCGGCGCCGTCGTACCGTGGCGTGCGGATGCGGGCGTGGGGGAAGTGGGTGTCGGAGATCAGGGAGCCGCGCAAGAAGTCGCGCATCTGGCTCGGCACCTTCCCGTGCCCGGAGATGGCCGCGCGCGCGCACGACGCCGCCGCGCTGAGCATCAAGGGCGCCCGCGCGGTGCTCAACTTCCCGGACCTCGCGCCCGCGCTCCCACGGCCCGCCTCCCTCTCCCCGAGCGACGTCCAGGCCGCCGCCGCGCGCGCTGCCCTCATGCACGATCATGACCACCGGTGCTCATCGGCACCAACCTCGACAGCCGCCGCGCCAGCCTCCCAGTGCGGCAATGCTCCGGCGGCACGCGACCAACCGACCGCACGAGATGAGCCGAAGCAGGAACCCAGCCGGGGGAGCGATCAGCACCAGGAGGAGCAGACGGCGCCACAGTTGGACTTGGCCGAGCTGGTGTTCGACGAGCTGGCGCCGCTGTGGGTGGAGGACGTAGTGGATTTCGCGCCGTCCGATCACTGCTGGACGGCATACGATTGTCTTGATCCGGTCGGCTTCCAGCCTCTCCTGTGGGAATATTAGACTTGCTGTACAAGACCTTATTTTGCTTTTTTCCTCTTCCTTTCCTTTGTTTTGTGTGGTTTTCCTAGCGCAGATTAAAATGTGGCACGCTTTTCTCCCTTATATCGATCCTTTGGTTTGTGTCTGGATTTCGACTACCCTGTAAGTTGTTCATGAGTATTTGTGATCAAGTTAGCTAGATGTGAGCCAGAGTTTGAACAAAAGAATCCAATGTACATGTGAGTTATGTTGGTTTTGGTGCTGTAAAATTATGGGTCTCTATTGGGTGAAAAGAATCAACCATGCCATGCAGTTTTCAGAAATTAATTTGCCAAAACCCCTTCACGTATGTTACACAATTGCTTGATAATAATGTTGACATAGCTTGTTTCACGACACTGTAGGGATCACCTTTATCAAACGTAACTATTTCAATGGCGGGGAAACTAAAACTCTCGGCGATATAAGCCATCGACTTTTACTTTCATAGGAAAGGTGTTTATCATGGAAACTTCACCGTACTAAATTCTTTAGCTAAACTTGTACGGTCATTATGGCTGTTGATGACATGACTTAGTGTGGTCGCGATTACTATGCGTTGGCAACCACATTTTTACAAGCGATACAAAGCACATTTTCTCCTTGTTGCGCATGGATCGTTTGGATCCGTCCATGTCCAAGTGGACTTAGCATTTTTGAAGTCCCAAACTACTTAGAAAAGTGTCATGTTCAATTTAGCGATAAGTGTAAGTCGCCACTTTTCTTAACCCACTTAGACTTAGAATCATCAAAACCAAAATCGACTTAGACTTAGAGTTAATCCACATCACGTGTCTACATAAGATCATACCTATATGATTTATTACCTAATTGTCGTTGTTTGAAAATAGCAGCAGGAGATTAGCTCCTAACAACACCCAATGCAGAATCAAAATAAACTAAGTGCCCTAACCTAGCACATGGAATCATTATTACTTATTAGACAATCGTGGTCGGAGCCTTGGGAAACATTTTCTTTCGATTGGATCGATAGATTAATTTTGACAACTCGATCAGCCATTCGACATACAGTAGAGCGGTACTATATAATTCGCAGAGAAATAATAAAATGATCTCCACTTGCGTTCGTTCATAGGCGCCACGAAAAGAGAATGGGTGCATGTACTGCCCGGCCGATTCGAAGATCTAAACAAGCTGTCTGAAAATAGGCATGTACTCCCGTATGGTGTACGGAGTACTATATTTCTGTCGCCTGCTGTGGGTGGATCCGACGGCCTAGGTGTCCCGGAGAGAGAAAAACGGTGTGCAGGTATTTGTCGAGCGAGCCCTCCATGAACTCGCAGTAACCATCGGGAACGATTATAGATGGCGCCTCCAGGTCACGTAGCATTCAAATGAACTACCCCCGTGCTGTACGTGTACGTTCCGCGTCGTCCTTGTTTCCCAAGCTGCCAGGTGGTCCTTGTATATCTCGACATGCATTGATGCAGCATGTCACGTTCGATAAATAGACGAGCATCAATCTGATTAAATTTTGTGTTTCCTCACCACAGATTGATCGATCTAACCGTCTGCCATGAGGGAGAGAGGCGGTTTTACCGAGCCAGTACACCATAGGAGCATCTCCAGTCGCGTCCCCAAAACGTTTTTCAAACGGCGCCGGATCGAACGTTTGGAGGGATGTGTTTTTTTCGTGCCGCGTTTGGGGATGTCGTCCCAGCCGCGTCCCCCAAACGCGGCCCAAAAAAAAAATGCATTAAAACAAATATTTTCATTTAAATTTGATTATATTTTACAAGTGTCGAGGCGGTTCCTCGGCAATACCCACCATTAGGGACTTAGGATTGATGGAAGGCGACGATGTAGATTCCGGGAGCGAGAGAAGGCACGACATACCTAGGTTCACGTCCTCGCGGTGGAGGATCGCTACGTCCTATTAGCAATCCACTATATGAATATATGTGTACAGGGGGCCGCCATAGGCGTAATTGTTGTATCTAGTCTAGTTCTAATCTGCGGGTTGCGATGTCTAGGCGTATCGCGACTATGCTTTTCTGCTTCTGAATCTATGCCCCTGCCTGGCTTTATATATCAACCAGGCTAGGGTTTACAAGAGTTCTAGTAGAATCCGTATTGGAGTCTTCTTTCTTGTAGTCCAAGTTGATATTCCTCGTGGATCCAGCTTATCGAGTCCTTGCGCTGATCCATCTTCATAATCTGTAACGGGTATATCAATGTGAAGGGTAATACCCACATCAATAAGTTTGAATGAAAATGGCTAGATTATCTAACCCTAGCCTAATGGTCGTCCGACGGTGCGTTCGACGGCCCCGCCACGTCGTCGCCTCCCCTCCGTCGCAGCTCTTGCGTCGTGCGTCGCCTCTCCCTATGGAGCGTGACAAGAAGACGCTGGTGCTCGTTCACCGCGTCGTCGCCTACCCTCCCCAGCTGCTCCTGCTGGAGGGAGAGTTCGACGGCACGGCGAATCTGCTGCTCTTAGCGGGCACGGGCGTCATCCTGCAGCTTCTTCTGTGACTCGAAAGACTCGACGAGCTCCACTTCCTGTGTTGCCGCCTCCTCCGGGTCCGGCCCGTCGTCGCTGGACTAGTTGAAGTCGTCGTCATCGTCCTCCTCCTCCTCCTCCATTTGCGCCGCCGCAACCGCCGCCAACGCATCCGCCTCCGCCGCCCGGGCAGTCGCTTCCGCTGCCGCTGCTGCCGCCTCCTCCTGTAGCTGCTGCTCCAGCGCGTCCCACCACTGTCATTGATGGAGCTCCCGCATCCGCATTCGCTCATGCCACTCCCCAATGCGCCGGCGCTCCCGCTCTGCATGCCACCGCTTGCACATCTCCTCCGCCCGGCGCCGACGCGCCTCTTCCGTCGTGGCAGCGTCGAGCACAACTATGGTTTCTGCTAGCGCCTCCTCCTCCCATGCCTCGTTCTCTGCAGCCTCCGGGTCGACGTCAAACTCCGGTGGTGGTGGGGATGGAGATGGAGGTGGAGGCGGTGGTGGAGGCAACTGGCCGGCGCCGACGCGGTTCATCATTGGGTAGGTGGTGCGTAGGCGACGAGGCATGTGTTTACGGCGGAGAAAGGGATGCCGACGTTTGTGGTGGCGACCATTGAACGGAGGAGGCCTTTTATAGACATCGGCATCGAGAGAAGAGGTGGGAAGAAAGCGCGGGAAGAGGCCAGAAACCGCGGGAAGAAAGTGTGGGAACGTGCTGTGGATATCTCTGATAACTATTTAAATTCCTTAGTTGGCAATACAATGTTTTCTTGGATATCTTTACCAGCCATTGGATCTGCTGGAGGCATATGTGTTAGTGTAGACACTGACCTCTTTGATATAATTAGTTGGGAGGCTAAAACCTTTTCAGTTCCAGTTGTTGTTAAAGTCAAAACTTCTGGCTTAATTCTTAGGATAGTTACTGTGTATGGCTCCTCCTATGAGGAAAAAAAAGAGGCTTTTAGTTTTGAACTTCATAGTCTCTTTATAGATTATCAAGGTCACTCCATTATTGGGGGTGATTTCAATTTAGTTAGGTACCAAGGAGATAAAAGTAATGGCATCATTGATCACAGATGGGGTGATAAGTTCAATGCCTGGGTTGAGATCTGGAGTCTTCTAGAGGTTAAACTTAGCAATGGAAAGTTCACTTGGGGCAATAATCAGGAAAATCTGATCATGTCTAACATTGATAGAGTTTTCTGTAATGTTGAGCTTGATCAAAATTTCCCCTTGGCCTGTATTGACCACACACCGATTCTGTGGGACTCTGGTTGTGGTTCTACTACCAAAGCCACCATCTACAGATTTGAGAAATGGCGACTTATGAGGGATGAGTTTAAAACTCTGGCCAAACAAATTTGGGCCAAACCAGTTAAGGAGGGCTCCCCAATTGATGTCTGGCAGGAATTTTTTTGGAGGTTTAGGAAATGGTCCAAGGGTTGGAGCAAGAACATAGAATCTGAGCTCAGGAACCTAAAAAGGACCTCATAGAGGAGTATGATGCTTTCGATATTAAATCTGAAACAGAGGAGTTGTCTCCTTCAAAGCAGTGTAGATTAAAACATATCTATGTTGAGATGCATAACATCTGGCTGAAAGAGGAAATTAAAGCCAAGCAGAGATCTAGATATAGGGATATTAAGGAAGGTGATAGGAATACAACATACTTCCATTCTGTTGCAAATCAGAGGAGAATGAAAATGCTTGTTCACTCTCTTGATGGACCTGATGGGCCCATCAAAAATGAAACTAATATGCTTGACCTGGCAACATCTTTCTATAAAAACCTTTTCAAAAAAGATGACCCCTCTGGGTGTAGACTAGCATATGACTTCTTTTCCACTGCTGAGTGTGTTACTGAATCTCAAAACATAGACTTGGAAGCTCCTTTTACTGAAGAGGAGGTCAAAAAAGCAATTTTTGACTCCTATTCAGATGGAGCCCCAGGCCCTGATGGGCTGCCTTTTTATTATTTAACAACATTTCTGGGATATTGAAAGATGACCTTATGGCAATGTTTAAAGATTATCATGATGGAAAACATGATATATTTAGACTTAACTTTGCAATTTTGACCCTGATACCTAAGGAACCTGATGCTAGTAGTATGAAGAAATTTAACCTATCAGCCTTGTTAACTGTCGCTTTAAGATTTTTACTAAAATCTTGACTAACAGGCTTTTTCTCATCATGGGTATCATCACTTCCATAAATCAGTCTGCCTTTATCAAAGTTAGATTCATTTTGGAGAGTGTGGTTACTACCCATGAAGTCCTACGTTCTATTGTGCATGAGAAAACAAAAGGGCATTGTCCTCAAACTAGATTATGAAAAATCTTTTGACAAAGTTAATATAGATTTTCTATTAGACATTCTCAAGAAAAGAGGCTTCCGTCCTAAAGTAATTTCCTGGATCAAAGCTATTACTACAAATGGCTCTATTGGAGTCAATCTTAATAATGTCATTCGGAACTATTTTGTGACTGGTATAGGTCTTAGGCAGGAGGACCCCCTCTCCCCCTTCTCTTCAATTTAATTAGTAGTTGATGTTCTAACTAGGATGCTGATTAAAGCTTCTAATGCAAACCTTATTAGAGGGATCTATTCCAACCTTTGCCCAGAAGGGATTATTTGCCTCCTATATGTAGATGACACTATCTTGTTCTCGGAAAAAAAATTCTGGGCTATCATCCAACCTTAAAATGGTGCTACCCTCTTTTGAACAGGTCTCAAGAATGAGAATAAATTATGACAAGAGTGAACTTATTCCCCTTTGCATTGAGGAAGATGAGTTGGATACATACATCAACATTATTGGGTGTGTTGTAGGAAAATTCCCAATTAAGTATTTAGGCATTCCTCTACACTATAATAAGCTCAGAAGGAAAGACATTCAACCCCTTATAGATAAAATTCTGAAGAGAATTGTTGGCTGGAGGTGTCTTATGCTGCTAGGTTAACCCTTATTAAAGCTTGTCTTGCTAGGATTCCCGTATATTTGCTCTCCTTTTACAAATTTCCCAAGTGGGCCTTAGATCTCATAATCACTCAAATGTTCAATTGCTTGTGGAATGATTTTGAAGGACATAGGAAACTCCATTTAGAAAATTGGAAACTAGTCTGCAAAAAATGAATTTGGTGGGCTTGGTATTCCAGACTTAGCCAATGCCAACGTTTGCCTCCTTGGATCCTGGATAAAAGGGTATTCAAAAGATGATGGAAAACTTTGGAAATCCCTTGTGGACACTAAATACAACACAAGCAACCCAAACATTTTCTGCACTTCTACAGATGGGGTCTCTCAGTTCTGCAAAGGGGTTATGTGGGCTGTTGAAAGTGTAAAATTTGGATATAGATGGAAAATTGGGGATGGTAGAAAGGTTAGGTTCTGGGAGGACACCTGGTTTAGCACCTCCCCTTTAGCTGTACAATTTTTTTTAGCTTTATGTAGTTTGTAATGAATAAAATAAAACCATGGCCCAAATATGGGATGGCACTACTCTGATGCTCTTTTTTAGAAGAAATTTCCCAACTGCTCTAATGCAACAATTGCATGAATTAGAGGGGTTGTCTTCAGATGAATGTGATTCTTTAATTTGGCAATATGAATCATCTGAAGACTATTCAACTAGCTCTATGTATGCTATTATTAACTTTAGCGGGGTTACCCCTATTCATATCCTTGGTGTTTGTCAACTTATCATACCCCCCCAGAGTGATTGTGTTCCTTTGGATTCTGTCTCATAACAAACTCATGACTAGAGACAATCTGCTAAAAAGAGTGATTTGGTTCCTTTGGATTCATATCCTTGCTGCATTTTCTGCTCTAAAGATGAAAGTATTGATCACCTGTTCTTCAAATGCATTGTGGCTAGGCAAATTTGGCACATTATTTAAGTTTTCTTTAACATGCAGTTGGGACGGGATTATCTGTCTATTGGTAGATTCTGGATAGCAACTAAGTAACACAAAGTCTTTAATTATGTATGTGCTACCACACTTTGGTGTATTTGGAAATTTCGTAATCAGATGATCTTTAATGGGCAACCTTGACTTAATTTGCACCAATTCTTTAGATGATTTTGCTTTCGGTCGGAAGGTGGAAGATCATCTTCAAGGACTTGGTGCTCCCTCTCGTCGATCGCTTCTGCGAGCATGCATCGAAGGAGTTGTCTGCGACCTTCAGAGTTCAGAGTGGTTGAATGAAGGCCGACCTTGTCAGGGTGCTTGCCCATCCTCGCCAACTGCCAAGAAGAAAGCGCCGACTAGGACCTAGGCTACTCCTACCTCAACATTGGAGGTGTCGATCTGCATCTCCCCTGATATTGTTAAAGCCTGAAACCAGTTGGTTCGCTGGAGTCACCTCCTGCACATCGTCGTCCCTTCTTGAGAAGGATCCCTGAAGACATCTAGAGTTTTTGCCTAGTTTTTTATTCTGTTTTAGCTTTTGCAGCTGTTACTTTGTCAAAAAGGAGACTCTAAGTTTTTGTAATAACTGAACGACGGGACAGTATGATGGTTTCGTTGATCTTATCAATGGAATCGGGGAGGTTCTCCCTGTTGATCTAAAAAAAAATCCCTTGCGCCCGTAGTGCGTCTAACACCAGGGTATAGAGAGTTTTGTCTTCCGCGGAAAACCTTGGTTTAGTCGATTTTCGTGTTCGTTGGCGTTGTTTTAATCTAACTCTTCCGATTTATGGGTCTTATCTTATGTGATGGTTCCCGATTTGGTGCGCTGATCATTTGATACAATAGCACATCGATTATCTATTTGTTTAATAGAACAAGTTCTACTATGACAAGTTCTGTTCGGTTCCGGTGATGGAGGGTCCTTGACGGCGGCGCGCCTTCGCCTCACGTCAATGTCCGTAGTCGTTGTTGATGGTCTAAGAACGTATTTATAATTTTATTATTTATAGTTCTTTATATTACTATAAATAATTAGGAATAGATAGATAGACTTTTTGCAAAGAAAATCTAACCTTCTGCCATATTTCTGAGCTTAGTTTTTCCTTCCAAGGTGATCATGCACCAACAGCCATAAGGGGTTTGTCCTGTTTTTGGTAAGTCTTGCATTTAATTTCTTTCCGCATAAATTCTACAGAGACATCAAGTGCTACAGTTTTGTAAACACTACAGGAGAACAGAGAAAGGTCAGTGATGGCTGATGCAACATCATACGTGTTTGTGCGCCTGGCGATGCGATAGTGAAACATCATAATTAGCTAGTTAAACACGGTACATTCATTTAACTGCAAAAGAAGTCCTGAAAATATCTTCAAAAAATAAAACATATGTAATGATATAATCTGCGGTTCCCCTAATTGTAAGCCAAATGAGAATTAACTAAATGTCATTTCCAAACCGTTGGATTGGGTCGCGATTATTATCCTGCAAGTTGCAACTGAAATAATTCCTAGTTGCACATAAGTAGCAACTGCATGAGTTTTTCCTAGCTTCGAATGGTTGCAACTTCGTGATTTATACGTATTATATGAGTTGCAACTGGATTGACACCCAACTGAGATTTACTTAGACTACCCACAATAGGAGTATCATAGGTAGTATCATGCATCACATGCATGCAAAAAACTGATGTGGCAGTGTGATTAAAGATGAGAGAGATGATAGTAGTATCATAGGTAGATACCGTATCATAGCACGTAGTACTAGAAAATTTAATGCCAAACAAATCTTGTACATATATTTGCATTGAGATTCTACAAATTAATTAATATAGAAAAATTATGATACTAGCATATGATACCATGCATTGTGGACATAATAACATATAGTAGTATCATACACATGATACTTCTATATGATACTATGCATTGTGACTAGTCTTAGCATGCACATATATTTGTATGTGGCGAAAGTGCGATCGAACAGTACATGCAAGGGGCATGAACACGCGATGCGTAGGTTAACTTGGTCACAAGTTGCCACCTGTGCACAAGTGTAGGCCTACGATAGGCCAGATCAAGATTACCGGAGATTTCGTACATGAATGCCACTAACTGCGTTTCCCTGCGTCAATGTCTACATGTACAGCAGTCAAGGAGATGCATCCAGGCGCGCCGTAGCCATTGAGAAAACTAATGCTACGATTCAGAGCTGGTTCTAATTGCAATCAATGACATTTGCTATGCATGGGTGGTGCAGATTATTCAAAGTTTTTAACTGCCGGCTCCTATTTGACCTGGAATTTTCAAAAATCCATGTGTGCAACGCTTGTACGTTTTGAATGCTTTCTTAACATTCTGGAAGTTTAGGGTTTAGGATTAATACTTGGAGCACAAAAACCCTTCCACTCTCCCGGCAACATGATAGAATGTGGCACAGAAATGGCGGGATGCGGGCAGTGATATCCTCATGTTGCTTCCGGCGTTTTCTCAAGCGTCACGGGAAGGCTTCGGGCTGTCAAACCGTCGAGATCATGCTAGGAAGACAGTGTGGGCTGGTAGGGAGGTTGCTGATATGAATGTTTCGACGACAACTATAAAAATTCTCTGGGTGAAAACTCATTACTCGATCAAGCATGATCCCCGTATGTCGGCCCTTGTTGAAGGTGTTGGCTCGAAGTTTTTGATTAGGGGATGACGTTCTTACGAACGACCTTTGGTTGGACCAATCAACGTCGCACGTGCCACGATCCCATCTTGAAGGCATTTTCTTGGAGTAGCATATTTTGGGCTGGACCTCATGTTATTTTCTCAATGATTTGTCAAAAATGATGGGTTGTGGTAGATGTCACACGGACGGCTGTTTGTTCTCTGGTGTTTTATTTTTCTTTCTTTAGGCTGCTTCTATTCAACATCAATGTTTAGATTTTTCTTAACATTATATGATAAATCATATATGCATCTATCAATGTAGTGTCGAGGGGTGATCCTCATTTTCTAAAAAAGATGTGCTACGCCATTTATGCTTTAATGTAGAAAAACCTCACAATGGAAGTTCACGGAGCAAACTATCTCCAACATTGCAGGATTGAGAATTAGGGACTTAGGGATCAGTGGGATTGCGAAAAGCAGAGTGCAAGATCAGGAAGGGTGGAAGAAGTAGAAGAGAAATGGGAGTAAATATAATAAAGAGGTGCCTGCTGAAGTAGGGGCGCGTTTGGTAGGCTGCATGCCCCTTGGCTCGCATCAGCCCAGCTTTTTTCGGCCCGTTTGGTTTCCTAGTCGACGCCGCGTTCTTGCAGGAACCGGTTCTCAAAGCACCCTCGGGCCAGGCCCTGGAGGAACGCCCGGTTCGGCCGTTTCTAGCGAGCCACCCCCGCTTCCGCAGAAGTGGAGAACGCGGCGTCCTCGCAGATCCACCGCGGGAGATGGCGGGAGCTCGCGTGGGACGGCAAAATCTCGGCGCCATGAATTCGGTCACCGCGCTTGAATTTTCGCCACCGTATATAGGGGCGGCTCTCTCACCGGCAAATCCAAATCCCCCATTTCCCCCCCCCCCCGCCATTTCAAGCTCATCCACCATCCCCAATCTAGCGACATGGCCGGCTCTACCTCACCCGCATGGTCGGCGAGGCTTGCGACGGCGACGGCGGCTGTGGCGGCGGCTACTGGCCGCGGAGGATGGTCATCTGCTTCGTGTGCTTCGATGACTTCGGTTGTGGTAAGCTTTTGCAAACCCTAGTCTTAGATCTAGATCTTATGGGTACACAACCGGGGTCTGAACGAATCCACATTACTTCGTCGCCGGTGGAGGTTGTGGAGGTTTTCCAGGTTCCATCTGACTCTACGACGGGGATGGTGGTGCTGCCTGCATCTTCCACTGGGACGGTGGTGCTGGCTGCATCTCCGCCAGGGTCCCCTGCTTCCCCTATCTCTTCAGCTGTACAACCACATCAGAAACTAGAGGACGAAGTGGAGCGTCATCACGAAGATGAAATTCGATCGCATTCTCGACTGGAGTGAAGATGGTTGCTGCTTCTACGGCGGTGACGAAGGGGCGACGGTCGAGTACATCCTGGTACGAATCCTCATCGATCTGAAAGTATATACATGTCAATATCGTCCGCACTAACAGGTGTTCCTTGTTGATTGCAGCGGTACTCGAAGCACCGTCAGTACGTCGGCACCCTGATCACCAACTATGCTCAGATGAAGACGATCTTCACTCCCCGGTTCGTCTGCAAGGCGCAGCTGTTCCTGCCTAACTTGCTGGTCAGGGCTATCGACTTCATTGCAGACAATGAAGCCGAGTATGCCGCCTACCGTAACCTACAGCTACCGGAGAGGAGGAGCTGGCTTAGGACCTAGCTCCGCAACCAGTTTTCTGCTTAGTGCGTCCGCTACCATCTCATGATCCACTGATTTTGGGAGGTTATCTTGTATCCCTCCATTAGCTAGGACTTGCTACAACCTGATCCCCGGTTGTAATGATGAACTTGTTCGAGGTGGTATATACTAACCCCTCGTGAAGAACCTGTGATGCATCACGAAGTAGTTGCTTCGTTCGTGATGCATCGCCCACTAAGTACTAGTTGTTGTGTAGTACCAGCATCTTTTCTGATGAACTGAATCTGATGTGTGGTGTTATTCAGTACTGGGTAACCTCACCACTCAAAGTGAAGGGGTTACCACAGCACTGAGCTATGTGCAACCAAACAGGTTGTGGGCTGCACGATCTGGGAAGAATGGGCTGGAAACGAGCAACCAAATGATGGGGCATGGGTTCCTTCTTCGGCGCGCAAAAGGCCTCACAACCTACCAAACGACCCACCAAAAGTGCCCATGGCCCGTTCGCAACGCGCAATGCCCCCCATCTCGCTGGCGCAGGCATGCAGGTTTTCGGCTCAGGCAACCAAACGCGCCCTAGGAGTTCACTCATGGGGGAGAAAATGGGTAGGGGGAGCAGCAAAGAGGAGTTGGAGGAGGGGTGATTATGAAGCAGTGTGAGCTTCCTGCAGAAGAAATCAAGAAGGTTAATCTGCTTTTTTAAATTTCTTTTCGAATAGTTGATGAATGTTTGATGATGGATACAATGCATAATGCAACTATTACAAATAAAAATTATTTTCATTCCCACCACCCCCAAGGTATACTAATTTTGTTAGCTCATAACCTTACTTAACCAGGGCAATTGGCCTTTTTCTATCAATGTAGAGTCCAGGGGCGATCCTCCTTTTTATATGCAATTGTAGTGCATGATTACATTTGTTTTATAAATAATAACTGGACATTTGAGAATGATCAGGATAACGTAAGCCAATTTAAGTTTAACATCATGCAGACGTATACAAATAGAATTGTCAAGATAAAAAATCATCTACTGCATTATTTACTCAGATATGCAAAACATAGTTCCTACTTAGTCCATATGCTCCTTCATCAAAGGATATACATATACACACTTGAATATCAATCACACGATGTTTATCTTTTGCTAGATAAGATAATAGTTCGTAGTTACTAGAATACATTGCTTGGGGCACGTATGTACACAAGCTAAATACATGACCACGTAATGTATCAATCTTTTAAGTATCCTTGTACTGTAGATCCGCGACAAAGAAATCGTCCAGTTAATCATGCCAGTAGAGATAATCAACTTGAATAATTAATAACAAATGAAACCATTCACTGGTCGTGAACCATGACGGACCCAGGCATGAGGCTGTAGCTGTATTGCGCCCATGGAAGTCTCTTGGAATAAAAGATACAAATCAGCGCACCTGGCCCAGAAATTCAGGGCAGCTATTTTTGTTAACATGACGTAATTATACGAAAAGTGCTCAAGAAACATGGGTAGATATTTATTCATTTTATAAATAAAGTAATAATCATATTTTCATTTTTTAATTAAAAACCCGATGTAGGTGTCGAGTAAAAACTTAGCCTTGTAATATTTGTAATACAAGTATGCCCATCTGTGGCCGGCCTATAGAAAAAAAAAACTTGTACTAGCTCTGTCCATGAAAGGATCTCGTGAATTTATCTAAATAAAGATGTATCTAGACACATTTTAATGTATAGATACATCTAAATTTAGACAAATATTCAAATCCTTTTATAGATGGAGGGAGCACTATATATTCCTTTTGTACTGCAAGTATGTTTCTGCATAACACATCGAAATAATCAACAATTTTGAACTAATGTAATTCACATTAATTAATACCATGACATCCGTGCTAGAAATATTAATTGCATACATAAAAATATACAGACCCCGTTTGTATAAGACTGCTCATAGTGGGGAGTAACTTAGACTAGTAACATATGTCATGTTACTAGTCTAGGTTACTACCTTCATAGTGGATAGTAACTTATATGTGGTGTCATGCATTGTGTCATTTATTATGTTGTAGACTCATTTTACCTTGGGGTGTGTGATGTTATGGTAACATAGCTAGTTACCATCTCACTCTCTTTCTTCATTCATTCGCATGCCATGTCACTAAAATTTCTTGAGATGTGTGATGTTACTAGCTATGTTACTTCCACTATAAGCAGTCTAAGTAATTGAAGTATGATATTTATCAATATTGCATACTACCATTAATATGATCAGGACATATGTGTTGGTCGGGATAACTGGAACATTGATGTTTACGTCGGCCGTCAAGATGATGGTGGCGTAACCAAAGTAGTTGGTCATCATCGCGGAGGATGTAGCCCCTTTTGAGGAACTATGCAGTGGTCTATGCGTGAGGAGAGAGTAAGGTTGCCCTTTTCATCCTTATATAAGGTGAACCCACATTCAAGTGACCAACCATGCAAGATTTGTACGGGTATGATCCTGGCTCTCGGCTTGTTCACGAAACATGATGTGCACACGTCGCCTGGCATCGCAAGCGATAATGACTAAGTGACTGCACGATGGTGTCTCATGTTCTCATTTTTTTTCTTGAAATGGGGGTAAGTCCCAGCCTCTGCATCGGTTGATACACACAAATTTTTATTAAAACCTGAATAAACAACCCTTAGTCATACTCCCCTCCAATCTATATGTGGGACATAACTTTCACATACCGTACAATTCACAAATGTGCCTTTGAGATTATTCTAAACTAGAAGGATACCCCGCGCGTTGCGGCGGAAATTTCTCCAATAACCCTATTTTGTAAAAAACAAAAGGATATATGTTGTAGGATGTTATTTGTAGGAACATGCATGATTCAATTGGCGTAAATAGTCAAGAGCCTAACTTAAAAAAAAACTGACTTGAAATGGTTATGTAGTTGACGGCTAAAAGTTGATGATGTGAATAATTGGATGGCTTAAAAAATAGACGATGTGGCTTGCATGTAGAGTATTAATGAATGTTAGTGGGGGATGACATGGACAATTGGATGGCTAATAGAATGGATGATGTGGATAGCTTGCATGTTGAGATAGATAACTTACAAGACCCACTAGTGGGGTTTTGCTTTATAAGAGATATAGATATGTATGGTGCATATGAGCAAAATCCAACAAATTTTTGTGGGCTTGCAAGAGACGATCAAGGCTTCCTTTACCCCTGCGGAGCTTCTCTGTATTGATCCACTGGGCAAATTTGCTTGGCACTCCACCCCAGCGTTGGGGCGCTCTGGTGGCATGCTCCTCGGGGTGAACGGGGGTGCCTTCTTTATCCGGACAGATGTGCTGCAATTTGATAACTCCTCTCGGTGGTCGTTGTTCGTGGTGTACGGTCCCGCGGACCACCGTAGGTCTTCAGAGTTCTTGGGGAACTCTCGACTGCGGTGAGTGCGTGCCCCTTTCCGCTAGTGGTCGGGGGGATTTCAACCTGATTAGGGGATTAGAGGATAAAAATAACGACAATATTGACTAGCCCCGTGTCCAGAGGTTCAACGATTGTATCGCTAGCCTGGCCCTCCATGAGATCCGTAGGACGGGGTCTAGATACACTTGGACCAACAAACATCTCTCCCGTGTGCATTGTGTTCTAGATAGGGTGCTGGTGTCTTGCGAATGGGAGACCATGTTCCCCCTGTGTTTGCTTCTCGTGGACACCATTATAGGAGCGGACAATCCCCCTCTTGTCCTTAGCTCCGGGGAGGAGCTGGGAAGGAGGAGCTCCCATTCTTTCTTCCAGAAGGGCTGGCTGGAGAAATCAGACTTCCATTACCTAGTGGGGCACAAATGGCGGCATTTGTTAGGTGGCGTATCTCCGGGCCAGGATCCGATTGAGGTGTGGCACCGGGTTGCCGTGGGCCTTAGACAGTTCCTGAGAGGCTGGGGAGCCAACCTTGGGAAAGAGGAACGGGACCTCAAGGCTGACATTTTGGCTGAGATTCGTAGTCTCGACAATATGGCGGACCTGTCGGGGTTGGACGATGAGGGATGAGTTGTGCGCTATCATCTGGAGCCTCAACTCTTACATCTCTCCAAGATGGAGGAGGAGTACTGGCGACACCATAGTAGTGCTAATTGGCTCACCCAGGGTGACTCCAATACGGCCTTTTTCCATGCGTTCGCTAATGGCCAACGCAGAAAATGCGCAATCACTCACCTCACAATAGATTCGGGAATTACTGTGGATGAACATGAACTGCAGGCACATATCTATGACTTCTATCGTAGTCTGATGGGTGCTCGGGGTGGTGCTCGGGGTGAGCCGAGTCTCTTCTTGCTTTCCCCCTCCATGTGGCACACGATTCGACATGTGTCAGATGAGGAGAATAACAACCTTATGCTCACGTTCTCCGGGGAGGACATGGACAAGGTGCTGGCTAGTATGAAGACAAACACGGCTCCGGGCCCAGATGGGTTCCCGGTGTTCTTCTTCAAGTCTTTCTGGCATTTGACAAGGCCCCTCATTTTTGCTATTGCCAATGGTTTTGCTCTTGGGAGAGTAGACATTGCCAGGCTCAATCTGGGGGTGCTTTCTCCCTTTCCCAAGGTCCCTCGGGCGGACGATATTAGGAAGTTTAGGACTATTCCGCTTATAAATATTATCTTCAAGTTTGTGGCTAAAGCGTATGCGCGATTAGGTTGTCTCCGGTTGCCCATAGAACTATTAGCACAACCCAATCGACGTTTATCAGGGGTCGGCATATCCATGAAGGGGTTCTGGATCTCCAGGAGATCATACATGAGACCAAGTCCAAGAAACTTAGGGGAGTTTTCTTGAAACTAGATTTTGAGAAGGCGTATGATCGTGTGAACTGGTCCTTCCTTCGGGAGGTCTTGCTTTTTTTTGACACCTTTACCGTAGGGGAAATTTTCTCTACTATCTAAAAAGGAGGAACTTGTTCTGTTTCCTCCGGTCAAAAGTTTCGTCCTACATATTTTCCACATGACCATTTTGCCCTCCCACCGCTCCTCTCCAGATCAGAATAATCCCACCGAGCCGAAACCAAATCAACAAAACCCCACGTCAACAAACCCTAGCGCAGCGGCAGCCATGGCGATGGAGACGGAGTCCTCCGCCGCGGCGCACCTCCTCCTCGGCCCTCCCGTGATCCGAGACGCGTGCACCTTCGGCAGACGCCGCCGACGATGGCGCATCGGCGTCGCACCCCTTCCTCGACCTCCTCGACGCCGCCTTCAACGCGCCCTCAGCCGCGGAGATGAAGGCCGCGCTCCCAAGACCGCCCTCCCGCGATCTGCGGCGCGTGCCCCTTCGGCTGACGCCGCAGCCGATGGCGCACCGGAGTCGCATCCCTTCCTCGACCTTCTCGACGCCGCCTTCAACGCGTCCTCTGCCGCGGAGAAGAAGGCCGCGCTCCCAAGACCGCTTAATTTCTCCACGCTTTTGTCTTTTATTTTTAGGGCCAAGTTTTCTTTGGAACTGATCGCAAAGATACAACCTGTTGTTTGCTTCTAGGCTGTCAAGGATCATGGATAAAGTCCATATCAACTCTGGGAAGACACCGTGTGAAGCACAAGGTTCTTGTCTAATCCACTTCAGTAATCAAACAAACATATTCAGAATTTGCAAACCCCTGATATGTTTTCAGAGCAACTGTGTAGTGATCAACATGTTACAGAAGGAGAACAAGAAACAAGCAGATCGAGCTTAGGCCGGAGGACCCACAGATGTCGCAGTTCAGTCGGAAAATCACGAATTTTACCAGGCTTATCGGGAAGAAGCACCACTCAGATGTGTTTGTCGTCGGTGGGTATAAATGGTGAGCCCTTGGCTTCTTCACTTATCAGACTAGCTGCATCTGCAGGATGTTTTTAGAATGTTTTTATCTATGCAACTTCCATGTCGTTGATGCAGACATATTCTTATTATCCATAAGGGGAATTATGTGGTGCACTTATTGATGTACTTGTATGTTGCCGACTTGGCGGATCTGCTCAATTTGGCTTGGGTGCGCAAGGTTCCCCAACATGACATTGTTTGGCAACATCTAAAAGCACGACATGGCACTAACAATGTGCATCGGTGAAGGCAAAGTGCGAAGCATTCGCTCACTGCAAAATACAATGTCTATTACAGCATGCAAAGTTTCTTTGAGCAGACTGATCCTGATCTTAAGCCCTGTTTTTGTTTGTAGATCCTCCAAGCGCTTTAGCAGGGATTGGCGGCATCCCACCCATGCTCTTTGGTACTGTCAGAACTCTGAAATTAACTTTAAGCATTGACATCTTGTCCAAATGCCAAATAATCTCTATGTGCTGCCTGATTGTGTGATGTGTTTGTTCGATATTGTTTGTAGGTGAGAAGCACAAGCTGATGATCTGACTTTGGCATCCAGACTTGAACAAGCAGGCTGCTTCTCATGTAGTAAAACATCAAGCTTTCCTTCAGTTCTTGAAATCAGAGACAAGAGCATTTCAAAAAAGTGGCAATGATCCCATTTGGACTTGACTTACACCAACCATTTATACATCCATCTTTAAAACGTTTTTTTCCTAAGAAACCCAACTATGTTTATTCAGACTAACTCTACTGTAAACGGTATGTTGAGCTGCACATGAATTCTGATTGCGCACCTATCTTAACAACAAATTGCAATATTCATGGGAACTCCACGATCCTATACAACATCTTTCTCGTTGGTGTTTACAAGTGAGAGCGTCCGATGGTAGTGAACATACCAGCCTTGAACATAGGTCCGATAGAATTTGGTATCATTTTCTTTGCTTATATACATATGGAACCTTTTATATTCAACGATTGCTACAGTGTTGCTGTTCTTGTTTGCTCTGGCCGGCAACAACCGACAGCAGAAGAGAACGATCCATTGAAAATTCATGCAAGGTGTAGTTAAGTTTCTTTACTTGATTCTGGTTGCTTCTTTGTTTTAGGTCCATGTTTAGCAAGGAGAATATTGCCAAGATGAAGAAAGGCGTGATCAGCATGAATAAAGCTCGTCGAGCGATCATGGATTCCTAGGCAGCGGTAGAAGCTTGACAAACCTGACCATGTCGCTGGTTTCTCTCCTTTTATTTTTGTATGTACTTCATTTGCAACTTTAGGGATCAAGATAGTTTGGTTAAACTTTATATGCAGCTACACAGTGTTATACTGTTTTTTGAAGCATAGAATTCTCCATATGTGATTCTAATTTTATCATGTACTGGAGCTCTTCCGCCTTCCATTTCAAACAAGGGAGATCACAATTTAGGCATCTTTTCTCTTTTTCACTAAACCTATCCCCTGAAAATTGAATACTGGTAGGAAGGTCTTCGGTAAAATATGTGAGGGAGGCGTGACAGAAAATTATTGCTCTGATCCAAGTAGCTAATAGCATGTGTAGGGAGATGATTTCTTTGTGCCAGGAAGGATAGATCTTTAAATCCAAACTTTGGTTTAGGGACTGTTTTCTATTTTTTTGATTAATTCATAAAATGTGTCCTCATATTTATGTATTCAGTATTGACTGAACAAAGGAAATCTTATTGTTAATATATAGTCCATAATTTATGAATTAATCAATTAATTTCTTGCTACGTTTTTACAAGGTGTGATTCTACCCCGTTTTGCCTCTTTCTCGACAAGGATTATACCGCTGCCACAAGCACATCTTTGTTGACCACAACATCACTGGCTGGACGGACTTAAATGTATTTGAAGCTAATACAGAAAATTTGTTTAGCTCGATCATGAGAATTTCTATGACTTCTGATTACAATCTTCGTAGATGATAAAGCTGCTTATCGTCACTTGCAGCTATGCTTTGACATCTATAGCAACCAGAGGTTAAATATTCTTATCGTCACTTGCAGCTATGCTATGCTAAAGCTTCTATTGGCTCCTATAGCTGAACCTACACCATGGCTAAACATGCTTGAGAGTGTCCTCTAACCTGCTTTTAATTGAGATATGTCGTGCAGATCAGGAGAAACCCAACGGAAAACAAGAAGGTCGCTGATGGAGAAGCCAATCAAGACCCCATGGAGGAGTAAACACGCAGAAGCTCTGCATGTCTGAAGCCAGCTGCAGCTTTGTCCAGCTTCACTTCGGACATCGCCACACATGATGAGAATTTCTGGAATGATGCCCATATTACTTTGCATAGAAAGCATTAGCATGTATGGCTTGCCAATCACACCTACATTATTGTTATCTCGGCAACCAGAGGCATCCGTTACCATACTTACCGGACTGTTGGCTTCATGCTCTGTAGAGGCTGAGGGCGCAGTCCTTAGTTGTTAGCACTAATGGTGTTTTTACAACAGAATGCAACTGCGGATGAATATTTGGGTGAAGCAAGTCTGGAACCAGGACGCAAATTCGTTTGTAAGTTTATTTTCACAAACATTGCTTTTCTAAGATAGCTCTCATTTATTTTCTTGGTGCATGTTATCATATTACGTCTCTTTCTGTTTTGGTCCTTCCTCTTCACTTCTATCAAAGTTAAATTAAGCAATTCATTCTATTTTAGCTGTCGCATCTTTGATGAAAAGTAGACGCACTTTTAGCTTGTCTGCTATGTTTGTGTGTGTGCTCAAATTTTCTACCATTTGTGAGTGGTAGCCTGTAATTTCCATATACAACTACAAATTACAGATGAACTTTCGTTATATTTCCCAACTAAAATTCCAGTTCATTGCACGGTTGATGTACATTGTTAATATTAGTTTATATTTTTAATAGCTACCGAGTTGTAGTCATTTATATTGTCTTGAAGATGAACCTTCTATTATTCAGAAACTTACACTGGCTGATAAAGAACCATTCACGCTTCAGTTTGAATTTTGCAACACTTCCAAAGGAAAATTGATTATATGTACATACTACATAATCTGGGAACCTTTTAACTGTTCAATTGATAGTTCATTAATGATCTTTCATCCTGCACAAATGCATTATTTCTATTTCATCAATATGGATCAACAGCGGTAGCTATTTCATTGGAGGGAAGAAAGTTTGGTGGGAAGAAGAATAGAGGAGCGAGATGTCATGGGAGCACCAATATAAAGATTACCTTATAGTTAGATGACTTGATTTATTGTGTAGATACATGAGGACGATTTTTCACTACTTCAGAAATGAACCGTGAAATGTCCATGTGTTGGTAATATAGCTAGGAGCTGCGAGTTATTAAGAGATTCCCTTAATATAGCAACCATACCCAACCAATAATTTAGTCAATTGAGCATTTCTATTGGCTCCTATAGATCAACGAACAATTTGAAGAAGGGTACTTTGAAAAGACTATTGTATTTCGCACCATTGTTTTGCTATATATGTCAAAGCATAGCTTCCATGTCAAAATTTTGTATATTACTATTTCTTCTGGCTTCATTTAGTATTTCTATGTATAACTTGGCAATGTGTCTTGCGTTTTTTTTCTCTTGGCTGAAACTTCCGGATGTGTTCAATTACTCTGGCAACTTACCCTAATATGTATTGGTCATGCCAGAATGTTTATTTTGTATTTGCTGCCTCAAGTATGTGACATATGCTTTGAAGTTTATGACATATGCAGCTGTCTAGCATTTGGTGTATGACAAAAATGTGTATTTGGACTTTGAAGTTAAGGATATATTGTTGGTGATTATAACGTATATAAGCTTACTATAAGTGTTATGATTTGCATTGCTTATTTTTTCAATGAAAGACCTGAAGGCCAACCTTCATATATTCCACTAGCGGAAAAAAGTAAATTTCAAGACAAATAGCTCTCTCAATTTTTACCAACATCCAACCTAGGCGAGCAATGTTCTGTGGACAAAAGAAAGAAAGTTTTCTAACCAAATTTCTCCTCCAATGCCTCCAAACGCAACGGCGTCCCCTCCACCACCTTTGGATGCGCCGGGGTCAGCACCACCGCCTGCGCCCTCCACTCCACGATCAGGTGCAGCGGACCTCGCCGCTTCCCCCAACGCAAGGGCATCGATTTCATTGCCTGGCCTGGGTTGGGCGGACCATGACGCGGTGCATCGGACTTCGCCGCCTCCGCCACCGGCCGATGCGTCATTGGGCGCGTGTTGGCTGCACCTCGACGGGTCGCACCCTGGCTGATTCCACGAGCAGTGCAGGGGACCTACCCGTGTTCTCCATGGAAGTAAGCACTTTGTCCTCCTTCATCAGTCGTCGGGGAGCACTCGATTCCTCCGCGCTCCATGGTAGCTAGGGTTTGTGGTGACGGTGTGGAGTTTGGGGATTGAAGGATGGCACAGGTTTGGGGACTGACATGCCGTTTGGCCTTTGGGGATTGAAGGATGGCACAGGTTTGGGGACTGACATGCCGTTTGGCCTATGTGTGTAGCTCGCGTGCACGCTCGTGCGCGGAAGGTGTCGAGATGGGTCGGCTTCCAGCCTAGCTCCATCGTTTCATTTTTATTTGTTTTTTCCTTCTATTACTTTCCTTTCCTGTGAGTTGTGAATTAGATACGTGCATCAAGAAATGAATTTGAGAACCCGTGGCAACGCACGGGCATTTATACTAGTATATTAATATGCACAAAGATACAACTAGCCCCAAAGGAAGGGAGATTACATCAGGGAGGGAGAAAATGTCTCAGAAAGCACAAAAAAATTACAGAAAAATGGAGAGAAGCCATTCAACAAGGGGTTGAACACAACTAGATTTAACCTTGTAATTATGAAGAAGAACATCACTCTGGAAGCAGACTTTCCATCTGTTAAAGGACGCTGGCTTACCGTTGAAGATCAAATCATTTCTTACTTTCCAAATGTTCCATGCCGCACAAGCAAACACTTCCATAAAACAAGGTCCTCCGAAGGCCTCCCTGGTAGTAACAAAGTTTTCCGCAAACGGCCTAGAGAAATCTCAATGGATGTTTAAAAATAGCCAACAATGCCACGCAAAGTCACAATCAAAGAAGAGATGGTCGTGTGTTTCTAGGGCACCTCCTGCGCAAAGCACACAGCCAGGTCCCGAGTCAATGTGCCAGTGCTTACACAACATTAAGTCACGAGTGTTCAACTGCTATAACGATCAACGAAGAAGTTGGGAACTTCTTCCGTAATGGATGTGGGTGAGTCAAGGAGATCCACTATCTCTGCTCCTCTTTGACTTTGTGGTGGAAGCCCTTGCTTCAATCCTTGTCGAGGCCAGAGAGGCGGGCCACATTGCGGGGGTGATCCCGCACCTGATACCTGGGGGGGAGGTATCACACTTACAATACACTGATGATAACATTATCATGTTCTAGCCGGATGACCTATAAACGTGGTGATGGGATTCGTAGCATAGAAAACAAAAAATTCCTACCGCAAGAACGAATAACAAGCCAGGATCCAATCTAGAAGATGGTAGCAACGAAAAGATCATGAGACTAACCCTCGAAGATTTCCAAAGCCTACTGATACGTCTCAAACGTATCTATAATTTATTATGTTCGATGCTAGTTTTATGACAATATCTACATGTTTTATATGCATTTTATATCATATTATGGCATTTATTGGACTAACCTATTAACAAGATGCCAAAGGCGCTGTTTATTATGTCCTGTTTATTGCAGAAAAGGGCCAAAAACCAAAGTACTGAAAATCCAGAAAAATCACGAAATTCTATTCCGCGAAGACTCACGCCCGCAGGCAGAGGAGGCCCAGGGCCTCCTCCCCATCAGCGCGTTCAGGGCCGCCCACCTGGTGTGGGCCCTCGGACTCCACCGACGCTGCCCTTTCGCCTATATAATCCTCGCGACGCGAAACCCTACATCAATCAATAATACTCCAAAGACTCAGGGCGCCGCGCATCGCGAAACTCCGTTTGGGAGAGCTCTCGTTCGGCACGCCGCCGGACGGGAACCCCGGAGTCATCTCCATCGACACCACCGCCATCTTCATCGCCGTTGCTGTCTCCCATGATGAGGAGGGAGTATTTCTCCCCCGCGGCTAAGGGCTCTACCGGTAGCTATGTGGTTCATCTCTCTCCCATGGTGTGATCTTTATGTGATCATGAGCTTTGTATCGCTATTAATCTATGTGCTACTCTAGTGATGTTATTAAAGTAGTCTATTCCTCCTCCATGATGTAAAGGTGACAGTGTGCATCATGTAGTACTTGGCGTAGGTTATGATTGTAATCTCTTGTAGATTATGGAGTTAACTATTACTATGATAGTATTGATGCGATCTATTCCCCTTTCATAGCTATTGGTGACAGTGTGTATGCTATGTTAGTACTCACTAAATTGCAACGGTCTATTATGCACTCTAGAGGTTACTTTAATATGAACTCCGGATTCACTCTCCACGGTGTGACGGTGACAATGTGCGCTTCGTGTGTGTTTCCTTTATGAAGTTGTGGAGCTTGTTTACTCCGGCTTGAGGGAGCTCTTGTAGCCCTACACAATGAATGGGGTTTGTTATCCAACAGGAGAGTGTTTGAAAGTAGCATTTATTTATTCATTTATGTGATCATTGTTGAGAGTGTCCACTAGTGAAAGTATGATCCCTAGGCCTTGTTTCTAAGTATTGAAACACCGTTTCCAACAAGTTTTGTTGCATGTTCGCTTGCTGCCATTTTTATTTCAGATTGCAATTACTACTTACAATCATCCATATTACTTGTATTTCACTATCTCTTCGCCGAACTAGTGCACCTATACATCTGACAAGTGTATTAGGTGTGTTGGGGACACAAGAGACTTCTTGTATCTTAATTGCAGGGTTGCTTGAGAGGGATATCTTTGACCTCTACCTCCCCGAGTTCGATAAACCTTGGGTGATTTACTTAAGGGAAACTTGCTGCTGTTCTACAAACCTCTGCTCTTGGAGGCCCAACACTGTCTACGGAATAGAAGCGTGCGTAGACATCAAGCTATTTTCCGGCGGGAGTAAGGTAAATTAATCCTATCTATTTCCTAGCAGCGTTGCCGGTGTGTGAGTGCTCGAAGCTATTTCCTTTAGATCCTGCAATTATATCTTTTTGTTTCTTGTTTTTATTTTCACTAGTTAGGCTTAATGGAAAACAACAAAAAAATTAGAGATCTTTGTGAACTTTATATTGAATTAGGACATGATGTGTTTGAAGAGAGAATTAAAAAACCCATGGAACTTTGTTTGCAAAATAGTTGTAGCAATGTTATTAGCATGAACTCTTTGAACACTATTATTGCTAATGCTATGGAAGAATTTAAGCTTGGGGAAGCTGGTTTTGATATGATATTTTTAGTCCCCCAAGTTTTGAGGAGAAAATTTTCTTTGATGATACTTTGCCTCCCATTTATGATGATTATTATGATAGTGGTATTTTGGTGCCACCTACTACGGAGGATAAAGTTTATTATGATTATACCATGCCTGCAATTTATGATAATTACAATGATGGTTGTGATAGTTTTACTTCCACTATTACTAATAAAATTGATTATGCTTATGTGGAGAGTAATGATACTTTTATGCATGTGAATAAGAATGCTTTATGTGATAGTTATATTGTTGAGTTTGTTCATGATGCTACTAAAAGTTATTATGAGAGAGGGAAACATGGTTATATGCATCTTAATAATATTAAGTTTCCACTCTTTATGTTGAAAATCTTGAAGTTGCGCTTGTGTTGCCTTTCTATGCTTATTGCATTATGCTTACATGACTTGTTTATTTACAAGATTCCTTTTCATAGGAAGTGGGTTAGACTTAAAAGTGTTTCTTATTTACTTTTGATGCTCTCTTTTGCTTCATTTTCTATTTTCATGAGAGCATCATTAAAATTACTGAGCCCGTCTTAATGGCTATAAAGAAAGCACTTCTTGGGAGATAACCCATGTTTTATTTTGCTACTGTTTTGTTGTGTCTTGGAAGTTGTTACTACTGTAGCAACCTCTCCTTATCTTTATTTTATTGCATTTTTGTGCCAAGTAAAGTCTTTGATAGTAAAGTTGATACTAGATTTGAATTCCTGCGCAGAAACAGATTTTTAGCTGTCACGAATTTGAGTACATCTCTCTGTAGGAGACTCTAAAAATTCTGCCAAAATTCACGTGTATTCCTCAGATATGTACGCAACTTTCATTCAATCTGAGCTTCTTCATCTGAGCATGTTAAGTGCGTCGAAACAATTCATCTTTACGGATTGTTCTGTTTTGACAGATTCTGCCTTTTATTTCACATTGCCTCTTTTACTGTGTTGAGTGGATTTCTTTACTCCATTAAATTTTAGTAACCTTGGGTAATGTCCAGAAGTGTTGGGAATGATTGTGTCCTTGCTGAACATGTGAATTTTTGATTATGCACTAACCCTCTAATGAGATTGTTTTGAGTCTGGTGTGAAGGAAGTTTTGAAGGGTCAAGAGAGGAGGATGATATAATATGATCAAGAAGAGTGAAAAGTCTAAGCTTGGGGATGCCCCCGTGGTTCATCCCTGCATATTTCGAGAAGACTCAAGCATCTAAGCTTGGGGATGCCCAAGGCATCCCCTTCTTCATCAACAACTTATCATGTCACCTCTAGTGAAACTATATTTTTATTCCGTCACATCTTATGTGCTTTACTTGGAGCGTCTGTGTGCTTTTATTTTTGTTTGTGTTTGAATAAATTCGGATCCTAGCAATCCATGTGTGGGAGAGATACACGCTCCGCTTTTTCATGTGAACACTTGTGTTCTTCGTTTTACTTTAATATTCATGGCTAAAGTTGAAAGCTGCTTCATTGCTATTTGGTTGGAACAGAAAATGCTTCATGTGGTAATTGGTATATTGTCTTGAATAATTTTATACTTGGCAACTGTTTTGAGTTCTCAAGTAGATCATGTTTAAGCTCTTGCATCATGTAGTTTAAACCTATTAATGAAGAACTACCATAGAGCTTGTTGAAATTTGGTTTGCATGATTGGTCTCTCTAAAAGTCTAGATATTTTCTGGTAAAGGTTTTTGAACAACAAGGAGACAGTGTAGAGTCTTATAATGCTTGGGATATGTTCTTATGTAAGTTTTGCTTTACCGGTTCATACTTGTGTTTGCTTCAAACAACCTTGCTAGCCAAAGCCTTGTACTGAGAGGGAATGCTTCTCGTGCATCCAAAACCTTGAGCCAAAGACCATGCCATTTGTGTCCACCATATCTACCTACTATCTGGTATTTCTCTGCCATTCCAAAGTAAATTTCTTGCGTGCTACCTTTAAAATTTCATTCCTTGTCTTTGCAATACATAGCTCATGGGAAAGTAGCCTAAAAAAACTATTGTGGTGATGAATATGTCGCTTATGTATCTTATTTCATATAAGTTGTTTGTTGAGCGGTAACCATGTTTCTGGGGACGCCATCAACTGTTACACCTTTGTTGAATATCATGTGAGTTGCTATGCATGTTCGTCTTGTCTGAAGTAAGGGTGATTTATCATGATCAAATGGTTTGAGTATGCATATTGTTAGAGAAGAACATTGGGCCGTGATACGTCTCCAACGTATCTATAATTTCTTATGTTCCATGCTAGTTTTATGACAATACCTACCTGTTTTATTCATACTTTATATCGTTTTGATGCATTTTCCGGCACTAACCTATTAACGAGATGCCGAAGAGCCAGTTGTCTGCTGTTTTTGGTTTCAGAAATCCTAGAAAGGAAATATTCTCGGAATTGGACAAAATCAACGCCCGATCTTATTTTTCCGCTTCCAGAAACCGAAGAGGGGCCGTAGGAGCTGGGGGCCCCACCCACATGGTGGCGCGGCCAAGGGGGGGCGCCCCCTATGGTGTGGATGCACCAGGACTCCTCTGAGGCTGCCCTTCCGCCTATATGAAGCCTCCGTCGCGAAAACCATAAAGGAATAAGCCACGATACGAGAAAAGTTCCAGCCGCCGCCATCGCGGCCAAGATTCGGGGACAGGTCTCCGTTCCGGCACGCCGTCGGACGGGGAAGTGCCCCCGGAAGGCATCTCCATCAACACCACCGCCATCTTCATCAACGCTGCTGTCTCCTATGATGAGGAGGGAGTAGTTCTCCCCTGAGGCTAAGGGATGTACCGTAGCTATGTGGTTCATCTCTCTCTCCCATGTGATCTTTATGTGATCATGAGCTTTGTGATCTAGTTGAATATCATCTATGTGCTACTCTAGTGATGTTATTAAAGTAGTCTATTCCTCCTTCATGATGTAATGGTGACAGTGTGTGCATCATGTAGTACTTGGTATAAGCTATGATTGTGATCTCTTGTAGATTATGGAATTAACTATTACTATGATAGTATTGATGCGATCTATTCCCCCTTTCGTAGCCTGACGGTGACAGTGTGCATGCTATGTTAGTACTCGGTATTATTGCAATGGTCTATTATGCACTCTAAAGTTACTTAAATATGAACACCGAATGTTGTGGAGCTTGTTAACTCCGGCTTGAGGAGCTCTTGTAGCCTTACACAATGAATGGTGTTTGTCATCCAACAAGAGAGTGTAGAGAAAGTAGTATTTGTTTATTCAGTTATGTGATCAATGTTGAGAGTGTCCACTAGTGAAAGTATGATCCCTAGGCCTTATTTCCAAGCATCGAATCACCGTTTATTTACTGTTCCATTGCATGTTTACTCGCTGCCATCTTTATTTCAGATTGCTATTACCACTCATATTCATCCATATCACTTGCATCTTACTATCTCTTCGCCGAACTAGTGCACCTATACATCGACAAGTGTATTAGGTGTGTTGGGGACACAAGAGACTTCTTGTATCGTAATTGCAGGGTTGCTTGAGAGGGATATCTTTGTCCTCTACCTCCCGAGTTCGATAAACCTTGGGTGATTCACTTAAGGGAAACTTGTTGCTGTTCTACAAACTCTGCTCTTGGAGGCCCAACACTGTCTACATGAATAGAAGCGTGCGTAGACATCAAGCTATTTTCTGGCGCCGTTGCCGGGGAGGTAAGGTAAAATGTATTCACATCCTCCGACTACTAAGCTATTTCCTAGCACTGTTGCCGGTGTGTGAGTGCTCGAAGCTATTTCCTTTAGATCCTGCAATTGCATCTTTTTGTTTCTTGTTTTTATTTTTCACTAGTTAGGCATAATGGAAAATAACAGTGAGCTTTTTAATCTATTTCCTGAGTTAAGACATGAATTGTGCGATGCGAAAATTAAACCTTATTTGCATGCTAGTAGCAATGTTATTAGTATGAACGCAATTACTGGTAATGCTATAGAAAAGTCTAAGCTTGGGGAAGCTAGTTTATATAAAAATAATCTTTTTTGCTCCTCAGCTTTGGAAGAAATATTTTGCCCTGATAATGCTTTGTCTCCAATATGTGGTGATTCGAATGATGCTTGTGATATTTTAAATCCACCTGTTGAAAGTATTCCATATAAAATACCTATGAAAATCATTGAACGTGTTATGGATAACCGCTATGAAGGGGATGGAACTGTCCATCCTAGAGATCATTTACTGTTTTTGCATGAATTATGCGGGTTATTCAAGTGTGCAGGTATCTCTATGGATGAAGTTAGGAAGAAACTATTCTCTATATCGCTGTCTGGTAAAGTGGCGCATTGGTATAAACTGCTGAAGGATGGGCATTCTCTTGATTGGAAGGATATTGTGCCTCTATTTTATTCTTAATTCTATCCTCCAAGTGAAATTCACAAAGAGCGAAACCGCATATATAATTTCTGGCCTCATGATGGAGAGAGTATTGCCCAAGCATGGGAGAGATTGAAGTCTTTAATGCTCAAATGCCCCATTCATGAGCTTCCGGTAATATCATCATTGATAATTTCTATGCAAGACTTTCTTTTCAAGATAAAACCTTGCTGGATACTACTTGTTCTGGATCATTTACACGCAATGAAGAAGAGTTTAAAAGGGACCTTCTTGATCGGATTCAGGAGAATACTGAAGGATGGGAGAACAACAAAGGTAAAGAGTCAGATATAAATTATGATTATGAATGCATTGAAACTTTTATGGATACTGATAAAATTTGAAATGTGAGTGCTACTTATGGTCTTGACTCTCAAGTTGATGCAAATCTTTATAAAGCTTTTGCCTCTCATTTTGAATTGCCTAGGAAGAATTTTGATAAGTATCATGAACCTTTTAAAGATGCTTGCATGAAGGATGAAACTGTTATCAATGATTGCAATAAACATGCCCAAACTTCTGAAAATACTATTTCTTATAAGCATGTTAATTTTTGTGGAATGCATAGACCTTGTGGAATTAATCAAATCGAAGATGAATATTGTATCCACCATAGGAATGAAAAAACTAGAAAGTGGTTTAGGGCTCTATATGATCTTGGTAAAAAAGTTTGTGCCCTCTATCCTTTTATTTGTGAACTTTGCCATAGAGTGGGTCATTTTAATTTTCAATGCTCCTCCAATGATAATTCGAACCCCATGAGTGCTGCAAATTTGTATTGTGATGATGAAATCCTTATTAATCAGCATGATGAACTTACTTTATTTCTGTGGTGTGAAGAGTTATCAAAAAAATTTCTTTGTTACATATGAGTGATCTTGATATTGATGATGTCCTGCATGGGTGTCTTTCGTATTGCATTAATAATTGCCATACAAATACTTACATACAGAATATTTTAGAAGATGACACTTTGCCAAAATATGATAGGACCGCTGTGTGTTTTGAACTTATTAATGAAAAGGAGGAATCCTCCCAAGTTTCTTCTATTGTTTCTGGAAATAAAATAGGTTATATGGAGAAGCCTCTCATCAAGCCTCTCCCTCCTAAAGAAGGGAACGAGGAGAATGAGAAGAAGAAGAAGAAGAAGGGAACGAAGAAGAAGAAGAAGAAGAAGAAGAAGAGGGGGAATAAAAAGAAAGAGGTAACAGCATATCCCCGCGTGTATGAGATAACGATAGGTAACCGTAAGTATGTTGCTCCTAATGATTATTATGATAATGAATCTGAGTACAATGATCTTTCTATGCCCTTTACCTACATTAGTGATCATGATTTGAAAGAGCACACTACTTTTGATATTGAAAATCTTTGGGAAACTAATTCTGAAAATGATGATGTTAATAATTGCCATAATATTAGTATTATCCATGCTTCTTCCCATAATGATATAGAAAGCTCTAATCTTGGGGATGAGGTGTTTTAAAATCCTTTTGCTACTGATGATTATATGTTTGATACATCTCCTTCTAGTAACAATGATGGTAAGGTTACAGATGAACATACTGTGGAAGATAACTATTCTATTTCTTATGATGACACTATGCCTCCAATTTTTGACAATTATTATAAAGAATGCTATGACACATGTTATAATTATCCTTATGAAACTTGTCATAGTTATGGTGGGATTGCTAAAAATCATTCCCTTAGTATGCAACTTGTTTACCATGTTCAAATTCTTGATAATGATCCTGCTCCAATTACTATTAATGAGAAGAGTTTTTCTTATGCCAAAATTAATGATACTTTTATGTATATGAACCAAGATAAGAATGTTTTAAGTGATGGGTATATTGTGGATTTCATCAATGATGCTACTGAAAGTTATTATGAGAGAGGGAAACATGGTTATATGCATCTTAATAATATTAAGTTTCCCCTCTCTATGTTGAGAATCTTGAAATTACTCGTGTTTTATCTTCCTATGCTTGTCACTTTGCTCCTCATGAATTTATTTGTGTACAAGATTCCTTTTCATAGGAAGTGGGTTAGGCTTAAATTTGTTTCATACTTGCTTTTTGATGTTCTCTTTGCTTCAACTCTCATCCTTATGTGAGCATCATTAAAATTGTTGAGCCCATCTTAATGGCTATAAAGAAAGCACTTCTTGGGAGATAACCCATGTCTTTATTTTGCTACTATTTTGTTGTGTCTTGGAAGTTGTTACCACTGTAGCAACCTCTCCTTATCTTTATTTTATTGCATTGTTGTGCCAAGGCTTTGATAGTAAGGTTGATACTAGATTTGGATTGCTGCGCAGAAACAGATTTCTTGCTGTCACGAATTTCAATAGGCCTCTCTGTAGGTAACTCAGAAAAATCTGCCAATTTACGTGCGTGATCCTCAGATATGTACGCAACTTTCATTCAATTTGAGCTTTTCCATCTGAGCAAGTTAAGTGCCCCTGAAAAATTTGTATTTACGGACTGTTCTGATTTGATAGATTCTGCCTTTTATTTCGCATTGCCTCTTTTGCTATGTTGAAAGGATTTCTTTGTTCCATTAACTTTCAGTAGCTTTGTGCAATGTCCAGAAGTGTCAAGAATGATTATGTCACCTCTGAATATGTGAATTTTTGATTATGCACTAACCCTCTAATGAGTTTGTTTTGAGTTTGGTGTGGAGGAAGTTTTCAAGGGTCAAGAGAGGAGGATGATACAATATGATCAAGAAGAGTGAAAAGTCTAAGCTTGGGGATGCCCCCGTGGATCATCCCTGCATATTTCAAGAAGACTCGAGCATCTAAGCTTGGGGATGCCCAAGGCATCCCTTTCTTCATCGACAACTTATCAGGTCATCTCTAGTGAAACTATATTTTATTCCGTCACATCTTATGTGCTTTACTTGGAGCGTTTGTGTGCTTTTATTTCTGTTTTGTTATTTTCATTCTCTGAATAAATTCATGCTTATGTGGGAGAGAGACACGCTCTGCTTTTTCATATGAACACTAGTGATAACCCACAAGTATAGGGGATCGCAGCAGTCTTCGAGGGAAGTAAAACCCAAATTTATTGATTCGACACAAGGGGAGGTAAAGAATACTTATAAGCCTTAACAACCGAGTTGTCAATTCAGCCGCACTGAAAAGCACTAGTAACAGGGTGATGTGAAAGTAGCAGTGATATGAGAGCAAAAGAATAACACAGCAGCAGTAATAGTAATGTGAGAGCAATGGCATCAAAAAATAGTTGATACTACTTCCAATGACATGTAGAACGAGTATATAATGATGAGAGATGGACCGGGTTCCCAGCGATCTACACTAGTGGTAACTCTCCAATAACAAGTGACAAGTGTTGGGTGAACAAATTACAGTTGGGCAATTGATAGGATTCAAAGCATTAAGTTAGAACATCCAGCTTATTAATCATGTAGGCATGTTTTCCATATATAGTCGTACGTGCTCGCAATGAGAAACTTGCACAACATCTTTTGTCCAACCAGCCGGTGGCAGCCGGGCCTCAAGGGAATCTACTGGATATTAAGGTACTCCTTTTAATAGAGTACCGGAGCAAAGCATTAACACTCCGTGAACACATGTGATCCTCACATCACTACCATCCCCTCCGGTTGTCCCGATTTCTGTCACTTCGGGGCCATTGGTTCCGGACAGCGACATGTGTATACAACTTATAGATACAATCTAAGCAATAAGTATAGAGCTTAAATCTAAGATCATGCCACTCGGGCCCTAGTGACAAGCATTAAGCATAACAAGATTGCCGCAACAATAACTTCACAAACTTTATAGATAGACTAATCATAATGTATCATCCATCGGATCCCAACAAACACAACACCGATTACATCAGATGGATCTCAATCATGTAAGGCAGCTCATGAGATCATTGTATTGAAGTACATGGGATAGAGAGTAACAACTAGCTACTGCTAGAACCCGTAGTCCATGGGGGAACTACTCACGGAGCATGATGGAGGCGGTGGCGTTGATGGAGATGGCTTCCGGGGGACTTCCCGTCCGGCAGGGTGCCGGAACAGAGACTTCGTCCCCCCGAATTGGAGTTTCGCGATGGTGGCGGCACCCCTGGAGTCTTTCTGGAGTTTCGTCAATTGGCATCGCGTTTTTAGGTCGGGACGGCTTAAATAGGCGAAGAGGCGGAGTCGGAGGGGCCACGGGGCCTCCTCCCCATAGGCCGGCGCGGCTAGGGTGGAGCCCGCGCGGCCCTATCGTGTGGGGCCCCCCTGGCTCGCCTCCGACTCTCCTTCGGTGTTCTGGGCCTTCCGGGAAAATAAGATGTTTGGCGTTGATTTCGTCCAATTCCGAGAATATTGCCCGAACAGCCTTTCTGGAACCAAAAATAGCAAAACAGAACTGGCACTTCGGCATCTTGTTCATAGGTTAGTTCCGAAAACGCATAAAAACATTATAAAGTGCAAGCAAAACATGTAAGTATTGTCATAAAACAAGCATGGAACATCAGAAATTATAGGTACGTTGGAGACGTATCGCATCCCCAAGCTTAGTTCATGCTCGCTCGAGTAGGTAAACGATAAAAAGAGTAATTTCTGTAGTGACATGCTACTTACATAATCTTGATCATCCTATTATAAAGCACATGAGATGAATGAAGTGACTCAAGGCAATAATCTATAGTTGCTAACAAATAGATAACATATAGCAAAACTTTTCATGAAGAGTACTTTTAAGACAAGCATCAAAAGTCTTGCACAAGAGTTAACTCATAAAGCATTAGATTCAAAGTAAAGGCATCGAAGCAACACAAAGGAAGATTTAAGTTTCAGCAGTTGCTTTCAACTTTCAACATGCATATCTCATGGATAATTGTCAACATAAAGTAATATAATAAGTGCAAATAAGCAAGTATGTAAGAATCAATGCACAGTTGACACAAGTGTTTGCTTCTAAGATGGAAGGAAGTAGGTAAACTGACTCAACATAAAGTAAAAGAATGGCCCTTCGCAGAGGGAAGCATTGATTGCTATATTTATGCTAGAGCTTTGGTTTTGAAAACATAAAGAGAGCATAAAAGTAAAGTTTTGAGAGGTGTTTGTTGTTGTCAACGAATGGTAGTGGGCACTCTAACCCCCTTGCCAGACAAACCTTCAAAGAGCGGCTCCCATTTTATTTTATTTTTGGGTGGCACTCCTTCCAACCTTTCTTTCACAAACCATGGCTAACCGAATCCTCGGGTGCCTGCCAACAATCTCATACCATGAAGGAGTGCCTTTTATTTTAGTTTTATTATGATGACACTCCTCCCCACCTTTGCTTTCACAAACCATGGCTAACCGAATCCTTCGGGTGCCGTCCAACAATCACATACCATGGAGGAGTGTCTATTCTTGTTAATTACTTTGGGACTGGGAATCCCATTGCCAGCTCTTTTTGCAAAGTTATTGGATAAGCGGATGAAGCCACTAGTCCATTGGTGAAAGTTGCCCAACAAGATTGAAGATAAACACCACATACTTCCTCATGAGCTATTAAACATTGACACAAATCAGAGGTGATAAATTTTGAATTGTTTAAAGGTAGCACTCAAACAATTTACTTTGGAATGGCGGAGAAATACCATGTAGTAGGTAGGTATGGTGGACACAAATGGCATAGTGGTTGGCTCAAGGTTTTGGATGCACGAGAAGCATTCCCTCTCAATACAAGGCTTTGGGCTAGCAAGGTTATTTGAAGCAAACACAAGTATGAACCGGTACAGCAAAACTTACATAAGAACATATTGCAAGCATTATAATACTCTACACTGTCTTCCTTGTTGCTCAAACACTTTTACCAGAAAATATCTAGACCTTAAGAGAGACTGATCTACTTGAGATCTCAAAACAATTGCCAAGTGTCAAATTATTCAAGACAATATGAGGCATTTTCTGTTTCCAACCAAATAACCATAAGTGATGTAGCTTCCAACTTTTATCATTGAACATTAAAAGTAAAACGAAGAACAAGTGTTCATATGAAAAAGCGGAGCGTGTCTCTCTCCCAAACAAGGATTGCTAGGATCCGATCTTATTCAAATAAAAACAAAAATAAAAGCACATAGACGCTCCAAGTAAAGCACATATGATGTGACCGAATAAAAATATAGTTTCAATAGAAGAAACCTGATAAGTTGATGAAGAAGGGGATGCCTTGGGCATCCCCAAGCTTAGACGCTTGAGTCTTCTTGAAATATGCAGGGATGAACCACGGGGGCATCCCCAAGCTTAGACTTTTCACTCTTCTTGATCATATATCATCCTCCTCTCTTGACCCTTGAAAACTTCCTTCACACCAAACTTCTCATAAACTTCATTAGAGGGGTTAGTACTCAAAAACTTGAATCCACCTTGGTCCTGTAGTGACACATTGCAAGAACTCAATAAAACATTAGCTACAGCTCTCCACATCTAGAAAGCCTTGCTTAAAGTCCACAAGAGACAATGCAAAAAACAGAGACATAATCTGCCAAAACAGAACAGCTAGAAAAGACGAATTTTAAAAAGGTACTTCCGTTGCTCAAATCAGAAAACTCAAAACTAATGAAAGTTGCGTACATATCTGAGGATCACTCGCGTAAATTGGCAGATTTTTCTGAGTTACCTACAGAGAATCATACCCAGATTCGTGACAGATAGAAATCTGTTTCTGCGCAGAAATCCAAATCTAGTATCAACCTTCGATTAGATGCTTCACTTGGCACAACATTGCAATAAAATAAAGATAAGGAGAGGTTGCTACAGTAGTAACAACTTCCAAGACTCAACAAAACAGTAGCAAAATAAACACATGGGTTATCTCCCAAGAAGTGCTTTCTTTATAGCCATTAAGATGGGCTCAGCAATTTTGATGATGCACTCGCAAGAAATAAGAGTTGAAGCAAAAGAGAGCATCAAGAATCAAATTATAAACACATTTAAGTCTAACCCACTTCCTATGCATAGGAATTTTGTACACAAATAAATTCATGAAGAACAAAGTGACAAGCATAAAAAGATAAAACAAGAGTAACTTCAAAAGTTTCAGCATATAGAGAGGTGTTTTAGTACCGTGCAAATTTCTACGACCATATTTTCCTCTCTCATAATAATTTTCAGTAGCTTCATGAACAAACTCAACAACATAACTATCACATGAAGCATGCTTCTCATGATCCATAAACACATATTTTTTATCAAGCTCAAAAATAGTGCGATTAAAACTTTCAAACACACTTTTATCAATAATATAACAAGATGGTTGATCAATCTCAAGAGATATGGGACTCATTGATAATGTCAAGACCTCTCCAATCCCATTTTCATTAGTAGTACAATTAATATTATCAAGTAACATATGACCATCATCAAGAGCTTTATCATAAACATTTGCTACGCACAATTCTTTAGTACCATGCATTTCGACATCAGCACAAACAAAGCATTATCATAAGATTTATCAAAGTAGCATGGATTATCATAAATAACAGTAGCATAATTATTCTCACAAGTTTTACTCATAGGGAATATTTCAAGAGAATCCACAGGAACATAACATTCAACCTCTTTCGGTAAGCATGGAGGACAATCAAATAGTGTAAGAGATAAAGAGTTACTCTCATTAGAAGGTTGGCATGGGTAGCTAATCCATTCTTCCTCCTTTTGTTCATCACTCTCCTATTCTTTTTCATCCAATGAGCTTTCAGGTTCATCAATTTCCTCCTCTTTTTCATCCAATGAGCTTTCAGGTTCATCAATTTCTTCTTCCACAGGTTCCTGCAAATTGTGAGTGCATTCTTGTGCATTAATGAGTCTCTCTTTATAATCAATGATATAAGGATTATCAGTGTAACTTTCATTGCAAAAATTAAGGATAGAAGAGACATAATCTTTAAGGTCCTTACAAACAACACAAGTTTCATAATTTTTAACCATGAAGGATTCTATCTCGCAGGCTCCCATAAATATGACAAATTGTTCTACCTCTTCAAACCCAAAATGAATATAGCTATTCCGATTATAGTTCTTAATTAAAAATTCCTCACTAAAGCCACATTGAAATTTAAGATGTTTAGTGTCCTGTTGAGAGCAACAGTTTATATCATGGCGTTTAAGCAAGATTTTAGCAATTGTATTCAATTTTTCTATCACAGCACTCATCACTTTTCCCGCTCTTGATTCTCTATAATTATTATAATATTCTATAAGCTCCAAGTAGGTTATGGATTCTCCCATAACAGCAGTTTTTAATTTTTAGGTTTTTCAAATTTTTATGGATTTTTGGGTATATGAGAAAAGTAAAACAAGACAAAAAGAAACTAGACAAAAGTAAACTAAGAAAAATAAAACAAGACAGAAATAAACTAGGCAAAAGTAAACTAAGAAAAACAAAGTAAAACAAAATAAAAACAGAGAGAGAGGTAGAGTGTACCTGTGAACTTATGAGTAGAGCTATGCCTCCCCAACGGCACAAAAATACTTGATAACCCACATGGGGATCAGTAATTAGGGAAGTAAAACCAAATTTATTGATTCGACAAGGAGGTAAAGAATACTTATAAGCCTTAACAACTGAGTTGTCAATTCAGCTGCACCTGGAAAAGCACTAGTAACAGGTGATGTGAAAGTAGCAGTGATATGAGAAGAGTACAGTAACACATCAGCAGTAATAGTAATATGAGAGCAATGGCACCTAAAATAGTTGATACTACTTCCAATGACATGTAGAACGAGTATATAATGATGAGAGATGGACCGGGTTCCCAGCGATCTACACTAGTGGTAACTCTCCAATAACAAGTGACAAGTGTTGGGTGAACAAATTACAGCTGGGCAATTGATAGGATTCAAAGCATTAAGTTAGAACATCCCAAATTAATCATGTAGGCATGTTTTCCATATATAGTCGTACGTGCTCGCAATGAGAAACTTGCACAACATCTTTTGTCCTACCAGCCGGTGGCAGCCGGGCCTCAAGGGAATCTACCGGATATTAAGGTACTCCTTTTAATAGAGTACCGAGCAAAGGATTAACACTCCGTGAACACATGTGATCCTCACATCACTACCATCCCCTCCGATTGTCCCGATTTCTGTCACTTCGGGGCCATTGGTTCCGGACAGCGACATGTGTATACAACTTGTAGATACAATCTAAGCAATAAGTATAGAGCTTAAATCTAAGATCATGCCACTCGGGCCCTAGTGACAAGCATTAAGCATAACAAGATTGCAGCAACAATAACTTCACAAACTTTATAGATAGACTAATCATAATGTATCATCCATCGGATCCCAACAAACACAACACCGATTACATCAGATGGATCTCAATCATGTAAGGCAGCTCATGAGATCATTGTATTGAAGTACATGGGATAGAGAGAGTACCAACTAGCTACTGCTAGAACCCGTAGTCCATGGGGGAACTACTCACGGAGCATGATGGAGGCGGTGGCGTTGATGGAGATGGCTTCCGGGGCACTTCCCCGCAGGTGCCTAAGAGAGACTTCGTCCCCGAATTGGAGTTTCGCGATGGTGGCGGCGCCCGGAGTCTTTCCTCGAGTTTCGTCAATTGGCATCACGTTTTAGGTCGGGACGGCTTAAATAGGCGAAGAGGCGGAGTCGGAGGGCCACGGGGCCTCCTCCCCATAACCGGCGGGTGGAGCCCACGCGCCCTATCGTGTGGCCCCTTGCCTCTCCGACTCTCCTTCTGTTCGGGGCCTCCGGGAAAAATAAGATGTTTGGCGTTGATTTCTTCCAATTCCGAGAATATTGCCCGAACAGCCTTTCTGGAACCAAAACAGCAGAAAACAGAGAACGGCACTTCGGCATCTTGTTAATAGGTTAGTTCCGGAAAACGCATAAAAACATTATAAAGTGCAAGCAAAACATGTAAGTATTGTCATAAAACAAGCATGGAACATCAGAAATTATAGGTACGTTGGAGACGTATCTAGTTTTCTGGTTAAGGTGTTTGAACAACAAGGAAGACAAGAGAGTCTTATAATGCTTGCAATATGTTCTGTAAGTTTTGCTGTACCGGTTTATACTTGTGTTTGCTTCAAACAACCTTGCTAGCCAAAGCCTTGTACTGAGAGGGAATACTTCTCGTGCATCCAAATCCTTGAGCCAAAAACCATGCCATTTGTGTCCACCATACCTACCTACTACATGGTATTTCTCCGCCATTCCAAAGTACATTACTTGAGTGCTACCTTTAAAATTCTATCCTTTGTCTTTGCAATATATAGCTCATGGGAAAATAGCCTTAAAAACTATTGTGGTGAAGAATATGTACTTATGTATCTTATTTCTTAATAAGTTGCTTGTTGAGCGGTAACCATGTTTCTGGGGACGCCATCAACTTTTACACCTTTGTTGAATATCATGTGAGTTGCTATGCATGTTCGTCTTGTCTGAAGTAAGGGCGATTTTCATGATCAAATGGTTTGAGTATGCATATTGTTAGAGAAGAACATTGGGCCGCTAACTAAAGCCATGAATCATGGTGGAAGTTTCAGTTTGGACAATCAATCCTCAATCTCTTATGAGAATATTGTCTGTTGTTGAATGCTTATGCATTAAAGAGGAGTCCATTATCTATTGTCTATGTTGTCCCGGTATGGATGTCTAAGTTGAGAATAATCAAAAGCGAGAAATCCAATGGGAACTTTCTCCTAGACCTTTGTACAGGCGGCATAGAGGTACCCCTTTGTGACACTTGGTTGAAACATATGTTATGCAATGATAATCCGTGTTAATCCAAGCTAATTAGGACAAGGTGCGAGCACTATTGGTAATCTATGCATGAGGCTTGCAAATTATAAGATGTCTTATACATAACACATATGATTTATTACTACCGTTGACAAAATTGTTTCTATGTTTTCAAAATGAAAAGCTCTAGCACAAAAATAGTAATCCATGCTTCCCTCTGCGAAGGGCCTATCTTCTACTTTATTGTTGAGTCAGTTTACCTACTTCTTTCTATCTTAGAAGCAAACACTTGTGTGAACTGTGTACATTGATTCTTACATGTTCACCTATTGCACTTGTTATATTACTTTGTGTTGACAATTTTCCATGAGATAAACATGTTGAAGTTGAAAGCAACCGCTGAAACTTATATCTTCCTTTGTGTTGCTTCAAAGCTTTTTACTAAGAATCTATTGCTTTATGAGTTGACTCTTATGCAAGTCTTATTGATGCTTGTCTTGAAAGTACTATTCATGAAAAGTCTTTGCTATATGATTCAGTTGTTTAGTCATTGTCTTTACCATTGCTTTGAATCACTTCATTCATCTCATATGCTTTACAATAGTATTGATCAAGATCATGTTTGTAGCATGTCACTTAAGAAATTATCCTTGTTATCGTTTACCTACTCGAGGGCGAGTAGGAACTAAGCTTGGGGATGCTTGATACGTCTCCAACGTATCTATAATTTCTTATGTTCCATGCTAGTTTTATGACAATACCTACATGTTTTATTCATAATTTATATCGTTTTGATGCATTTTCCGGCACTAACCTATTGACGAGATGTCGAAGAGCCGCTTGCTTCTGTTTTTGGTTTCGTAAATCCTAGAAAGGAAATATTCTCGAATTGAACGAAATCAACGCCCGTATCTTATTTTTCCTAAGCTTCAGAGCACCGAAGAGGGGCCAGAGGGGAGCCAGGGGGCCCCACCCCACATGGCGGTGTGGCCAAGGGGGGTGCCCCCCTATGGTGTGGATGCACCAGGACTGCTCCGAGGCTGCCCTTCCGCCTATATGAAGCCTCCGTCGCGAAAACCCTAAAGGAATAAGCCACGATATGAGAAAAGTTCCAGAGCCGCCGCCATCGCGAAGCCAAGATTCGGGGACAAGTTCTGTTCGACGCGCCGGACGGAAGTGCCCCCGGAAGGCATCTCCATCAACACCACCGCCATCTTCATCAACGCCGCTGTCTCCTATGATGAGGAGGGAGTATTTCTCCCCCGAGGCTAAGGGCTGTACCGTAGCTATGTGGTTCATCTCTCTCTCCCATGTGATCTTTATGTGATCATGAGCTTTGTGATCTAGTTGAATATCATCTATGTGCTACTCTAGTGATGTTATTAAAGTAGTCTATTCCTCCTTCATGATGTAATGGTGACAGTGTGTGCATCATGTAGTACTTGGTATAAGATATGATTGTGATCTCTTGTAGATTATGGAATTAACTATTACTATGATAGTATTGATGCGATCTATTCCCCCTTTCATAGCCTGATGGTGACAGTGTGCATGCTATGTTAGTACTCGGTATAATTGCAATGGTCTATTATGCACTCTAAGGTTACTTAAATATGAACACCGAATGTTGTGGAGCTTGTTAACTCCGGCTTGAGGGAGCTCTTGTAGCCCTACACAATGAATGGTGTTTGTCATCCAACAAGAGAGTGTAGACAAAGTAGTATTTGTTTATTCAGTTATGTGATCAATGTTGAGAGTGTCCACTAGTGAAAGTATGATCCCTAGGCCTTGTTTCCGAATATCGAATCACCGTTTATTTACTGTTCCATTGCATGTTTACTCGCTGCCATCTTTATTTCAGATTGCTATTACCACTCATATTCATCCATATCACTTGCATCTTACTATCTCTTCGCCGAACTAGTGCACCTATACATCTGACAAGTGTATTAGGTGTGTTGGGGACACAAGAGACTTCTTGTATCGTAATTGCAGGGTTGCTTGAGAGGGATATCTTTGTCCTCTACCTCCCTGAGTTCGATAAACCTTGGGTGATTCACTTAAGGGAAACTTGCTGCTGTTCTACAAACCTCTGCTCTTGGAGGCCCAACACTGTCTACAGAAATAGAAGCGTGCGTAGACATCAGGCCGCCAAACAAAGCCATGTATCATGGTGGAAGTTTCAGCTTGGACATTAATCCTCAATCTCTTACGAGAGTATTATCTGTTGTTGAATGCTTAAGCATTAAAGAGGAGTCCATTATCTGTTTTCTATGTTGTCCCGGTATGGATGTCCTTAAGTTGAGATCTATCAAAATTGAGAAATCAAATGCTATTTATCTCCTTGGACCTTTGTACAGGTGGCATAGAGGTACCCTTTTGTGACACTTGGTTGAAACATATGTAATGCAATGATAATCCATGGAAATCCGAGCTAATTAGGACAAGGTGCGAGCACTATTGGTATTCGATGCATGAGGCTTGCAACTTATGGGAGGTTTTATGCATAACACATATGAATTATTACTACCGTTGACAAAATTGTTTCCATGTTTTCAAAATAAAAAGCTCTAGCACATGAGTAATCCCCGCTTCCCTCTGCGAAGGGCCTTTCTTTTACTTTATGTTGAGTCAGTTTACCTACTTCTTTCTATTTTAGAAGCAAACACTTGTGTCAACTGTGTGCATTGATTCTTACATACTTGCTTATTTGCATTCATCATATTACTTTGTGTTGACAATTATCCATGAGATATACATGTTGAAGTTGAAAGCAACTGCTGAAACTTATATCTTTCTTTGTGTTGTTTCAAAACCTTCTACTAAGGATCTATTGCTTTATGAGTTAACTCCTATGCAAGACTTATTGATGCTTGTCTTCAAAGTACTATTCATGAAAAGTCTTCGCTATATGATCAGTTGTTTAGTCATTATCTTTACCATTGCTTTGAATCACTTCATTTATCTCATATGTTTTACAATAGTATTGATCAATATTATGATAGTAGTATGTCACTTCAGAAATTATCCTAGCTTGTTATCGTTTACCTACATGAGGGCGAGTAGGAACTAAGCTTGGGGATGCTTGATACGTCTCAAACGTATCTATAATTTCTTATGTTCCATGCTAGTTTTATGACAATATCTGCATGTTTTATATGCACTTTATATCATATTATGGCATTTATTGGACTAACCTATTAACAAGATGCCACAAAGCGCTTCGTTTATTATGTCTGTTTATTGCAGAAAAGGGCCAAAATCAAAGTGCTCGAAAAAAGAAATCACATAAATTCTATTCCGCAGAAGACTCACGGAGCCAGAAGGGCTAGGCCAGAGGAGGCCCAGGGCCTCCTCCCCATCAGCCGGCGCGGCCAGGAGGGGGGCCGCCCCACCCTATGGTGTGGGCCCCTCGGGACTCCACCGACGCTGCCCTTTCGCCTATATAATCCCTCGCGACGCGAAAACCCTACATCAATCAATCATACTCCAGAAAGACTCCAGGGGCGCCGCCGCCATCGCGAAACTCCGTTTCGGGGACAGAAGTCTCTGTTCCGGCACGCCGCCGGATGGGGAATTGCCCCGAGTCATCCGCATCGACACCACCGCCATCTTCGTCGCCGTTGCTGTCTCCCATGATGAGGAGGGAGTAGTTCTCCCCCGACGCTAAGGGCTCTACCGGTAGCTATGTGGTTCATCTCTCTCCCATGGTGTGATCTTTATGTGATCATGAGCTTTGTATCACTATTAATCTATGGGCTACTCTAGTGATGTTATTAAAGTAGTCTATTCCTCCTCCATGATGTAAAGGTGACAGTGTGTGCATCATGTAGTACTTGGCGTAGGTTATGATTGTAACTTGTAGATTATGGAGTTAACTATTACTATGATAGTATTGATGCGATCTATTCCCCCTTTCATAGCTATTGGTGACGTGTGTATGCTATGTTAGTACTCGTCTAAATTGCAACGGTCTATTATGCACTCTAGAGGTTACTTTAATATGAACTCCGGATTCACTCTCCACGGTGTGACGGTGACAGTGTGCGCATCGTGTGTGTTTCCTTTATGAAGTTGTGGAGCTTATTTACTCCGGCTTGAGGGAGCTCTTGTAGCCCTACACAATGAATGGGGTTTGTTATCCAACAAGAGAGTGTTTGAAAGTAGCATTTATTTATTCAGTTATGTGATCATTGTTGAGAGTGTCCACTAGTTAAAGTATGATCCCAAGGCCTTGTTTCTAAGTATTGAAACACCGTTTCCAGCAAGTTTTGTTGCATGTTCGCTTGCTTCCATTTTTATTTCAGATTGCAATTACTACTTACAATCATCCATATTACTTGTATTTCACTATCTCTGCCGAACTAGTGCACCTATACATCTGACAAGTGTATTAGGTGTGTTGGGGACACAAGAGACTTCTTGTATCTTAATTGCAGGGTTGCTTGAGAGGGATATCTTTGACCTCTACCTCCCCGAGTTCGATAAACCTTGGGTGATTCACTTAAGGGAAACTTGCTGCTATTCTACAAACCTCTGCTCTTGGAGGCCCAACACTGTCTACAGGAATAGAAGCGTGCGTAGACATCACCTACGAGATTAGATCTCGTTGTTGCTGAAGATGATCACTTGCCGCTTTCAAAAGCGCGTAGAAGATCTTGACGGTGCCACAGTCGGGCAGCACCTCCGTACTCGGTCACACGTTCGGTGATGATGACGACGTCCTTCTCCCTCGTTCCAGCAGGCAGCGAGTAGTAGATCCTCCTCGAATCCCGACAGATGACGGCGTGGTGTCGGTATGTGGAGATCTCCGAAGGCTTCGCCTAAGCTTCTACGGGGAGAGGGGAGGAGGAGGCGGCTAGGGTTTGGGAGAGGGGGCGCCGGCCTGGGAGCCCTGGGGGTGCGGCTGGATTGGTGTGGCCGGCCCCCTCCCTCTCTTCCTCTATATATAGGTGGAATCCCTAGGGTTTGCCCCAAAAGCTCGAATAAGACCACAATTCGAAACCTTCCATATGGACGAAACCTAGGGGGACTAGGACTTCTCCCTTCCCCCCTTTTCTTGGCCGGCCAAGATGGTGGAGTCCACCATGGACTCCACCTTCCCTCTTGGTTGGCTGGTTAGGGTTGGTGGAGTCCAACCGGGACTCCACCTTCCATGGTGATTTCTTCCTAAGGTTCTAGAACATTCGAGCGCCTTCCATAAATGCACCGGATCATTTCCAAACTTGGAAAGTGACTTCCTATATATGAATCTTATTCTCCGGACCATTCCAGACCTCCTCGTGATGTCATGGATCCCATCCGAGACTCCAAACAAAATTTGAACTCCATTCCATATTCCATATCTACTTAAAACGACATCAAACCTTAAGTGTGTCACCCTCCTCTCCGACCAATAACCAATAGCGGGATCTGGAGATCCATAATGGCTCCCACATATTCAACGATAACTTATTGATCGATTGAACCATTTACATACGATATTGATTCCCTTTGTCACGCGATACTCTACTTGTCCGAGGTTCGATCATCGGTATCTCCATACCTTGTTCAACCTCGTCACTGACAAGTACTCTTTACTCGTACCGTGGCATTTCATCTCTTGTCACCTAGTCACATGCTTCCAAGCTATTCAGACGACATTCCACCGAGAGGGCCCAGAGTATATCTATCCGTCATCGGGATGGACAAATCCCACTCTTGATCCATATGCCTCAACTCACACTTTCCGAATATTTAATCCCATCTTTATAACCACCCATTTACGCAGTGGCGTTTGATGTAATCAAAGTACCCTTCCGGTATAAGTGATCTACATGATTTCATGGTCGAAGAACTAGGTAAATATGTATCGGAAGCTTATAGCAAGTTGAACTTAATGACGTGATCTTATACTACGCTTATTTGGGTGTGTGTCCATTATATCATTCATCTAATGACATAACCTTGTTATTAATAACATCCAATGTTCATGATCACGAAACCATGATCATCTATTAATCAACAAGCTAGTTATACAAGAGGCTTACTAGGGACTCCTTGTTGTTTACATAACACACATGTATCAATGTTTCGGTTAATACAATTATAGCATGGTATGCAAACATTTATCATAAACACAAAGATATATTATAATAACCACTTTATTATAGCCTCTTGGGCATATCTCCAACAGTCTCCCACTTGCACTAGAGTCAATAATCTAGATTACATTGTAAGGTACCTAACACCCATGGCATTCTGGTGTTGGTCATGCTTTGCCCTAGGGAGAGCTTTAGTCAACGGATCTGCCACATTCAGATCTGTGTGTACTTTGCAAATCTTTACTTCACCATCTTCGATATACTCGCGAATCGAATGGAAACGCAGCTTGATATGCTTCAGCTTCTTATGTGACCTTGGTTCTTGTGCATTGGCGATGGCACCCATGTTGTCACAATACATGACTAATGGGTCCAATGCACTAGGAACCACACCAAGCTCAACAATGAACCTCTTCATCCATACCGCTTCTGATGAAGCCACCGAAGACGCTATGTATTCCGATTCTGTTGAAGACTTCGCCACCGTGCACTGCTTGGAACTGCTCCACCTTACTGCAGACCATTCAATATAAACACGTACCCAGACTGAGACTTAGAGTCATCTGGATCATTGTTCCAACTTGCATCGGTGTAACTGGTTACAACGAGCTCTTGGTCACCGCCATAACAAAGAAACATATCCTTAGTCCTTTTCAAGTACTTCAAGATATTCTTGACCGCTGTCCAGTGTTCCATTCCTGGATCACTTTGATATCTACCGGTCAAACTAACAAAGATGTGCGATATCCGGCCTAGTACATGCATGGCATACATCATAGAGCCTACTCGCCGAGGCATAGGGGATCTTGTTCATCCTCTCTTTTTCTTCTGCCGTAGCCGGACCTTGAGTCTTACTCAAGACCTTACCTAGCAACATAGGCAAGAACCCTTTTTTGCTTTCATCCATTCTAAACTTCTTTAGAATCTTGTCCAGGTATGTACTCTGTGAAAGCCCTATTAGGCGTCTTGATCTATCTCGATAAATCTTGATGCCTAAAATGTACGCTTCACCAAGGTCTTTCATTGAAAAACACTTATTCAAATAACTTTTAACTGCTTAGTAGTTCTATATCATTCCCAATCAATAATATGTCATCTACATATAATATCAGGAATGCTACAGAACTCCCACTCACTTTCTTGTAAATACAGGCTTCACCATGAGTCTGTATAAACCCGAAGTCTTTGATCACCTTATCAAAACGTCGGTTCCAACTCCGGATGCTTGCTTCACCATAAATGGAACGCTGAAGTTTGCATACCTTGTCGCATTTTTAGGATCGACAATACATTTGGGTTGTACCATATACAACTCTTCCTCAATGTCACCATTAAGGAACGCGTTTTGACATCCATCTGCCAAATCTCATAATCGAAAAATGCAGCTATTGCTAACAAAATCCTCACAGACTTTAGCTTCGCTACAGGTGAGAAAGTCTGATACGTCTCGACGTATCGATAATTTCTTATGTTCCATGCCACATTATTGATGATATCTACATGTTTTATGCATACTTTATGTCGTATTTATGCATTTTCCAGCACTAACCTATTAACGAGATGCCGAAGAGCCAGTTGCTGTTTTCTGCTGTTTTTGGTTTCAGAAATCCTACAAAGGAAATATTCTCGGAATTGGACGAAATCAACGCCCAGGGGCCTATTTTTACATGAAGCTTCCAGAAGACCGGAGGGAAGACGAAGTGGGGCCACGAGGTGGCGACACAACAGGGCGGCGTGGCCTGGGCCCTGGCCGCGCGGCCCTGGTGTGTGGGCCCCTCGTGACGCCCTCTGACCTGCCCTTCCGCCTACTTAAAGCCTCCGTCGCGAAAGCCCCAGTACCGAGAGCCACGATACGGAAAACCTTCCAGAGAAGCCGCCGCCAATCCCATCTCGGGGATTCAGGAGAGCACCCTGCCGGAGAGGGGAATCATCTCCCGGAGGACTCTTCATCACCATGGTCGCCTCCGGAGTGATGAGTGAGTAGTTGACCCCTGGACTATGGGTCCATAGCAGTAGCTAGATGGTTGTCTTCTCCTTATGTGCTTCATTGTTGGATCTTGTGAGCTGCCTAACATGATCAAGATCATCTATCCAGAATGCTATATGTTGTGTTTGTCGGGATCCGATGGATAGAGAATACTATGTTATGTTGATTATCAATCTATTACCTATGTGTTGTTTATGATCTTGCATGCTCTCCGTTATTAGTAGAGGCTCTGGCCAAGTTTTTGCTCTTAACTCCAAGAGGGAGTATTTATGCTCGATAGTGGGTTCATGCCTCCATTAAATCTGGGACAGTGATTAAAGTTCTAAGGTTGTGGATGTGTTGTTGCCACTAGGGATAAAACATTGATGCTATATCCGAGGATGTAGTTATTGATTACATTACGCACCATACTTAATGCAATTGTCTGTTGTTTGCAACTTAATACTGGAAGGGGTTCGGATGATAACCTGAAGGTGGACTTTTTAGGCATAGATGCATGCTGGATAGCGGTCTATGTACTTTGTTGTAATGCCCAATTAAATCTCACTATACTTATCATATCATGTATGTGCATTGTCATGCCCTCTCTATTTGTCAATTGCTCGACTGTAATTTGTTCACCCAACATGCTATTTATCTTATGGGAGAGACACCTCTAGTGAACTGTGGACCCCGGTCCATTCTTTTACATCGAATACAATCTACTGCAATACTTGTTTTACTGTTTTCGCAAACAATCATCATCCACACTATACATCTAATCCTTTGTTACAAGAAGCCTGAGATTGACAACCTCACTGTTTCGTTGGGGCAAAGTACTTTGGTTGTGTTGTGCAGGTTCCACGTTGGCGCCGGAATCCCTGGTGTTGCGCCGCACTACATCTTGCCGCCATCAACCTTCAACGTGCTTCTTGGCTCCTCCTGGTTCGATAAACCTTGGTTTCTTTCTGAGGGAAAACTTGCTACTATGTGCAAACATACCTTCCTCTTGGGGTTCCCAACGAACGTGTGTGTTACACGCCATCAAGCTCTTTTCTGGCGCTGCCGGGGAGATCAAGACACGCTGCAAGGGGAGTCTCCACAATCCAATCTCTTTACTTTGTTTTTGTCTTGCTTTATTTAATTTACTACTTTGTTTGCTGCATTATATCAAAACACAAAAAAATTAGTTGCTAGCTTTACTTTATTTACTGTCTTGCACTATATATCAAAAACACAAAAAAATTAGTTACTTGCATTCGCTTTACTTATTTCAACATGTTTCCTTTTAATTTTACTGTAAAAGATATACCTGTGGGACAAGGGTCTATAATTGGAAGAGATAATATAGAAGAATTTTTCACCCATGTTAGTATGCATGAAGATCTTAAAGATATACCCCTTGCAAAAGCTGTCCCTACTTATGAAGATGCCTCTGTTTGTTTGGTACGCATGATGGAAGCTAGATTTATTAGTCTCAACCCCATGATACAACACATGTTTCTTACACTTTCTGTATGGAGTGGGGAGAGAAGAGAGATTTTGTTCTAAAAGTCTTAGTGCGAGAATTTGCGGATATAGCTAAAGAAGCTAGAAAAGTTTTTAGTAAGCATGAGAGGCTTGGTACGATCACCGATTTTAAAAGAACACTTGAAAAATGGATATGGATAGAATTAAGTGCACTAATAGTGTTAATAATGGTGGGGAGATTAAAGCACCAATACCATGTAAGCTCCTAGCGATGCATGAAGCTCTAGATGATAATTATGCTTGGCTTGTTCCCGAAAATTTGTTTGATGAGAGTAGCAAGCCCAAGACTAATGAAAAGGGAGCCGCTGAAACTTATGTATCCAAAATACTATGCATGGTTGAGAAAACTCGAAACCCCGCTGTTGATGCTTCATCTCTTGATAACACTTGATACACACTTTCTGCGCCTAGCTGAAAGGCGTTAAAGAAAAGCGCTTATGGGAGACAACCCATGTTTTTACTACAGTACTTTATTTTATATTTGAGTCTTGGAAGTTGTTTACTACTGTAGCAACCTCTCCTTATCTTAGTTTTGTGCATTGTTGTGCCAAGTAAAGTCTTTGATAGTAAGGTTCATACTAGATTTGGATTACTGCGCAGAAACAGATTTCTTTGCTGTCACGAATCTTGGCCTAATTCTCTGTAGGTAACTCAGAAAATTATGCCAATTTACGTGAGTGATCCTCAGATATGTACGCAACTTTCATTCGATTTGAGCATTTTCATTTGAGCAAGTCTGGTGCCACTTTAAAATTCGTCTTTACGAACTGTTCTGTTTTGACAGATTCTGCCTTTTATTTCGCATTGCCTCTTTTGCTATGTTGGATGAATTTCTTTGATCCATTAATGTCCAGTAGCTTTGTGCACTGTCCAGAAGTGTTAAGAATGATTATGTCACCTCTGAACATGTAAATTTTTATTGTGCACTAACCCTCTAATGAGTTGTTTTGAGTTTGGTGTGGAGGAAGTTTTCAAGGATCAAGAGAGGGAAATGATGCAATATGATCAAGGAGAGTGAAAGCTCTAAGCTTGGGGATGCCCTGGTTCACCCCTGCATATTCTAAGAAGACTCAAGCGCCTAAGCTTGGGGATGCCCAAGGCATCCTTCTTCATCGACAACATTATCGTTCCCCGAAACTATATTTTTATTCCATCACATCTTATGTGCTTTGCTTGGAGCGTCGGTTTGTTTTTGTTTTTGTTTTTGTTTTCGTTTGAATAAAATGGATCCTAGCATTCATTGTGTGAGAGAGACACGCTCCGCTGTTGCATATGGACAAATATGTCCTTAGGCTTTACTCATAATATTCATGGCGAAGGTTGAATCTTCTTCGTTAAATTGTTATATGGTTGGAATCGGGAAATGCTACATGTAGTAATTCTAAAATGTCTTGAATAATTTGATACTTGGCAATTGTTGTGCTCATGTTTAAGCTCTTGCATCATAAACTTTGCACCTATTAATGAAGAAATACATAGAGCTTGCTAAAATTTGGTTTGCATATTTGGTCTCTCTAAAGTCTAGATAATTTCTAGTATTGAGTTTCGAACAACAAGGAAGACGGTGTAGAGTCTTATAATGTTTACAATATGTCTTTTATGTGAGTTTTGCTGCACCAGCCATCCTTGTGTTTGTTTCAAATAACCTTGCTAGCCTAAACCTTGTATCGAGAGGGAATACTTCTCATGCATCCAAAATCCTTGAGCCAACCACTATGCCATTTGTGTCCACCATACCTACCTACTACATGGTATTTCTCCGCCATTCCAAAGTAAATTGCTTGAGTGCTACCTTTTAAATTCCATCATTCGCCTTTGCAATATATAGCTCATGGGACAAAATAGCCTTAAAAACTATGTGGTATTGAATATGTACTTATGCACTTTATCTCTTATTAAGTTGCTTTGTTGTGCGATAACCATGCTCCCGGGGACGCCATCAACTCTTTGTTGAATATCATGTGAGTTGCTATGCATGTTCGTCTTGTCTCAAGTAAGGGAGATTTACCACTCATTAAATGGTTAGAGCATGCATAATGTTAGAGAAGAACATTGGGCCGCTAACTAAAGCCATGAATCATGGTGGAAGTTTCAGCTTTGGACATATATCCTCAATCTCATATGAGAACATTAATTGTTGCTACATGCTTATGCATTAAAGAGGAGTCCATTATCTCTCGTCCATGTTGTCCCGGTATGGATGTTCAAGTTGAGAATAATCAAAAGCGAGAAATCCAAATGCGAGCTTTTCCTTAGACCTTTGTACGTGATGACCCACAAGATAGGTGTATCGTAGTATTCGATAAGTAAGAATGTCGATCCCAACGAGGAGCAGTAGGTGTTGACAAGCAGGTGAGCAGGAGGTTAATGGTAGTGCTCATGCAGTATTACGCGGAGATGATGTAACATATGAATAAAGTACAAGTAAGTAAAATGCGAGAGAAATAATTGCAGCGAGTGGCCCAATCCTTTTTAGCACAAAGGACAAGCCGGTTTGTTTACTTATAATGACCAAACGTTCTTGAGGACACACTGGATTTTAGCCTAGTGCTTTCGCTACATACGGCTAATTAATCTTCAGTTTTGATAAGTGTTGTGTGGGTGAACCTATGCTAATGTACCGCCTTCCTAGGACTAATACATACTTGTGATTATACCCCTTGCAAGCATCCGCAACTACAAGAAAGTAATTAAGATAAATCTAGCCACAACCTTAAACTCTGAGATCCTGCGATCCCTCCTGCATCGATATACCAACGGGGGCTCAGGTTTCTGTCACTCCGGCAACCCCGCAATTGGCAAACGAGTACAAGATGTATTCCCCTAGGCCCATAAATGGTGAAGTATCGTGTAGTCGACGTTCACACGACACCACTAGAAGAATGCACCACAACTTAAATATCATAACATTGAATATTACTCAACCATAATTCTCTACTAACATTTAGACTTCACCCATGTCCTCAAGAACTAAACGAACTACTCACGACATCATATGGAATACAATCAGAGGTGATATGATGATGAATAACAATCTCAACATAAACCTTGGTTCAATGGTTTCACTCAATAGCATCAATAACAAGTAGAAATCAACACTGGGAGAGTTTCCCCTATCAAACAATCAAGATCAAACCCAAATTGCTGCAGCGGTGACGAGGTGCTGCGTGGGAGATGGCGGATGATGATGAAGATGATGGTGATGGCGTATGGAGATGATGTCCACTGGGATGAAGCGTGACGTACATGCCGATTTCAGCCCTCCGGGAGGGAATTTTCTCGGCGGATTTCAGCCTACCGGAGAGCTCTTCTCTCTCGGGTGTTCTCCGGCTCACAGAGGCTGGATGTGGCTTTTCGCGACGACCTCCGGAGCTTAGGCTTTCGGACGAAGGGTTTCGCAAAGAAAAGGAGGCGAATGGCCGGGGGCCCCCACACCACAGGCAGGTGGCGCGCTGTGCCATGGGCCGTGCCGCCTATGGTGTCCGGGCCTACCTGGGTCCACCGGGCTCCCCCTTCTCGGCTTCCTTCTCACACCGGGAAAATAGGATTTTTGCTATAATTTCCTTCTCAGCTGATCTTCTCGAAATATTGCGTTCGATCAGTGCTTTTTCTAGCGTAATCCCGGCCCTAAGGCTCGATCCTCCAATAATCATGAAATATGCAAAAATAGATGAAATAACATAAGCATTGTATCCCAATATGAAATATATCAATGAATAACAAGCAAATTATGATATAAAATAGTGATGCAAATTGGACGATGAACTCCCCTTAAGCTTAGACTTCACAGTCCCCAAGCGAAATCGAACTCGATAAACAGACCACATGTTTATGGAGCGAGGAGTCGATAAATAAAATACGGACTAGAAGCATCATATTCATTCACACAAGATATTATAGTAAACAACTTCCTTATATAACTCAATCTTGAAACAAGTATAAGGTAATCACAAATAAAGGTGCATAAGAAATCATAATTGGTGATGGAAAACTTTGTTCTTGGTCAGAGAACAGTTAACAGATTATACTTATCTATTGAGCAGCACTCTCATATTAAAGCTTATGGTAAACTTGAATACTCAATCATATTAATCATTGATGACTTTCAAAGCTATATTCATTCAGGTAAAACTTGTACTAAACAAGGAAGAGTAAGGACATGATGAAGCAAATCACAATATAATAGTTTGATCACAACAACTAAAATGCTTGCTTGAGATGGAGGGAAATAGGTTTACTGACTCAACATAAATTAAAAGAAGGCCAGAGGGAAGCAGGATTAAATCATGTGCTAGAGCTTTTCAGCTTTGAAATCATATAAAGAGAATAAGTAAAGTTTTGAGAGGTGTTTGTCATTGTCAACGACCGGTAGCGTTGGGACTTAACCCCTTTGCCAAACGTATTCAAAGGGCGGCCCCATGAAGGACGTATTCCACCATGTAGATCATCCCTCTTCTTTTGTTTACACATGTATTTTAGTTTATTTAAGGATGACACTCCCCCCAACCTTTGCTTACACAAGCTATGGCTAACCGAATCCTCGGGTGCCTTCCAACAATCTCATACCATGGAGGAGTGTCTATTGCAAAATTAAGTTGCTTACCGATGAATCAGGGCAAAACATGTGAAGAGAATTATTAATGAAAGTTGATTAATTGGGGCTGGGGAACCCCGTTGGCTCCTATTGCAAAATTATAGGATAAGTGGATGAAGCCACTAGTCCATTAGTGGAGGCTGCTCAAACAAGAATCAAAGATAAACACCACATACTTCCCATGAGCTATAAAACATTGACACAAATAAGAAGTAATAAATTTTGAATTGTTTAAAAGGTAGCACATGAAGTATTTACTTGGAATGGCGTAAAATACCATGTAATAAGAGGTAGATATGGTGGACACAAATGGCATAAAGCTGGCTCTGTGTTGATGCACTAGTTATTCCTCTCAAGATAAAGCCTTATTAGCAGCAATAGCAAGCATAAGAGTTGAGGGAAAACAAACAAATATACATGTGATAGAAACAATCATGCATCTTACTTGTAAGCACAAACAATTTTAACTTCAGAATACCAAGCTAAGAACTGATAAGAAAGATAATAACATCTTCTACATGTATTTCCTCTATTCTTCTTAAACTCAAAGTGTTGTTGCTATTGACCATCGCTAAGTTTGCCAAAACCAAATAGATTTACTCAATGCTCCCAAAGTGGTACCAATACTAAAATCAAGATCAATCATATAGTAGAAATTGCAACCAAAATAAGGTGCGCAATATGTAAATGATAAGACTTCTCATTAATATTTCATAACGATAACTCACACCAAGGGATACATAGTGACAAAACTAAAGGAGAGATACTTCCATAACACTGCAACCCATCTTATACGATAACTTCTCTACTCATGATATGACACTACTTGATAGTAAAAAGTAAAAGGTAGTGATGATGTGATACCGCGCACTCCCCAAGCTTGGAACAAAACCAAGGGGATGCCAATGCCGATGATGAATCAATCCCCTTTGGCGATGGTGGTGATGAATTCCTCATGCGCTTCTTACAGATCTCCTTCAGCTTCAGCTTCTCAGCTTGGCAAATCTGCACTAAGTCTCGAAGAGATTCATTGTTATCCGAAGTCGGCGATGGCGAACCTGTGACGGGCATCAAGTAATATCCCAGCATTCTACGGAGTCGTGCAACTTTTGCATGACGCCTTCTTCAAATATCAAACTAAACCAAAATTGTCTAGTCATGGTGTCCTGTACTACAAAGGGAAAGAGTTTCAGGTGCTTTTGCTTTGTTCTATTCTTGATGCTAGTGAGAGAAAGAACGCCGAGCATCAAACAGATCCCACCAAGACTTGCTTACTCCCAACAGCTTGTTGCTCTTGTTTTGACGACACCCTTTTCACTTCTTCCTTTGAAGGCCCTTTGTGTCGTGGTATCGTCACGGCATATGCCATAGGGTGGCTAATCGAAGGTGGTTCCTGAGAGATCTCACGGCGGTATCCGATGCGGTATGGGGACGCAGCGACACTGGCGATCGCACCCAGTTCGAGGCCTCCGATGCAGGTAACACTCTACTCCGCTATGAGTGTATATGATGATCACACAGCACAATGGTGCTCCTAGAGCCGTGTCCGGCGCCCCCGGGAGGCTAAGGGAGACGATGGTCTCTCTCACAAGGCAGCGCTAAGGGTGGAATGAAGCAAGAATGATCGATCCCCCGCACGAGAGGGGTAGCACAGCTTTAGGCACCGGCACCTTACATATAAGACCCTATAGTTTATTGGCCGGCTTGGCCGGCTCCGGCTCCCCCTCCTTCCCGAGGCGCTGACGTCATGAGCCGTTGAGGCCTCATGGCCTCTCCCATCCGGCTGCCACGGTCAGCCGTATGGAGAGGAGGTGTCCCTGTCGCCATCAGCCACTGTAGCCAGTACGGATCAACGTAGACCATGATGGCCTGTCCGGCCGCGTGGCACTGCTGCTCCACAAGGCTCTCGCGCTACGGAAGATGAAGTCGGCGTGGACTTTGGGAACCCGGACCACCAACCCGGCTCCTTCTAGTGCAAGACTCGCTAGCCTCGAGTCTTTTGACGCAAACCCCCAAATGGATATGGCTTGTAGAAGCCGGCCCAAACCACACAGCATTGGCGGTCGTAGCCAGGCCGACCAGGACCCAGAGCCGCCCGAAGCCTGCACTCACCCGGCCACGCGCCACCGCTGCTCCTCACCGCCTGCCGCGAGCCGCCGAAGGTCACCGGGTTGCCCGTCCATTTCCTACCCGGGGTCTTCCCCCGACATTAGCCCCCGCCGCTGGCAAGGTCCTGCGTTTCGAAGGACCTAGGCAGGTTTTCCTGGTTTCTCGAATATACTTGACTCGGCACTTGGAGGGGCCGACCGAGAATTTCCATTCAGCCGGCTGCGCCCTCGGCCGGCTCCGGCCGGCTGCTTCTAACCGGCCGCTATTCACACCTTATGCAGCTTTTGCTTTCGCAAGTTTTGGTGGTGTCTCCGCCTTGCCGATGACTTTTGGCCCGAGTTGAACTTATTGTCCGCTCCGACTTGCGTGCGCTCGAGTCTCCGCTCGCCGGGTCTCGCGCCCGACTCTTGATCGGCCCGACGCCCGGGCTCGCCGCCGGTCGTCCGGTCACATCAATGTCCCTCCGATTCGGCGCCGCGGGCGACGTGCGTGGCGTTTCCAAAGACCCGCAGCTGTCGTGGGGAGTTAATGCCAGAAGATCCGGCGATGTGGCCACGATCGCCACTTGGAGGTTAACCGTCCGCGGTCGGCTATAAATGCCGTGGGGAGGGTACCGAGGCGGCCACTTGCCTCACTTCATCTTCCTCGCGCTCCCCGTTCCTCTTCGCTTCTCTCCTTCGCGCCGAGCCCGCTGTCGGCCCGGTCGAACGTCTTCCACTCGGCGAACTCCGGCGAAAGCAATCTCCACCGATCCGCCGCCGCTACTCCGATGAGCCGGCGCCACGGGCCCCGCGGCTCGCGACGGAGCGTCCTCCGCCGCCGTCGTCGCCGCCGCCGTCGGCAGCGTCGCCGGCCTCGCCTTTCCGCCTTTCGTGGTCATCTTCTTCTTCTTCCTCGACGCATGGCGGGCACGGGATCGTGGAGGGGCTCGTACATGCGGGAGGACGACATTGAGCGGCGGGTGCGCTCCACGGGATTCCGTAAGCCGCCTGTCACGCGGCGCCCTGGCGAGGAGACGGAGTCAGCTCAGCAACGGCCGGAGATGTCTTCATGAAGCGCGTGATCGGTTTCTGGGTCGTGACCCTTGAAGTGACAACTTTTGGCTCCTGCACCAAGAGATAGACGCCTGCGTCCTCCTCAACTGCTACGTGGCCTTCATGGAGGGCTCACGCCGCCAGGCTTGATGACCACTCGGAGCCGCCGTTCCACCAAGGCGCAAACCACGCGAGGGCCGCATGACCGCTGGCGCCGCCTCGATCTACACCCGCCGGGTACGCCCTTCCCCAAAATTCCAACCGTTGACTCGTGAAGAATTGGCAAATGTCGTTCTTTCTACGTGCGCAACGAGGGGCAGCTCGTCGACCGGATCAACTTGTCGGAGTTCAACCCGGCTCCTCCAACCAGCCGATCAACCGGAGCTACAACGCCCGCACGCCGGACCCGGACGCGAGGTGAACCAGCTCGGACTTCCCGGGGGCGGCCGTTTCGTGAACGGCTGACTGGCCAGGACCTCCTTCGCACCATCGCCGAGCGCGGTGCCGCCGCTCCAAAGGCGCACCCACAAAATCGGGCACAGTCCGGCCGGTTCGACCCGAACCGGACGTCCAAGGCGCGGCTCCAAGGCCCAGGTGGCCCACCGGTGAACAACATCACCAAGGCGAACATGCCGAGGAGTGGAACTACAGCTCGCGCCCGCGACGGGGACCACCCACCCGAACCGTGCTTTGTGCTTTCGCCGGCCGCCTGCGTCGCGAGGCCGACTTTCTTTCCTTTCTGCCGATTTGGCTTGTTGTTTGCTCATGCTTTCTCGTTTTTTCTAGCTCTTTGACCGCCAAAACGCCGAGGATGGCGACCGCACGAGAGGGTGGATCACGCATCACGGCGATCCTGGCCGACCAAGCTCGGGCGATCAGTCGGGCGACATGACGACCGCCGCAGCGCGCTCGACCCAGCGCTGTGGGAGCACAACCGCCCTTCACCGAGCGAGAGGACGAGGAGCCGGCGACGTCCGCCACGGGGCCAATCCTGCCGTGCCTGCGCGCGAGGCCGCTAAGCACCACGGCGATTTCAACAGATAAGGGGGAAGAAGCGGGCCGGGCCGAGCCCCGCCCATCGCCGCTTTGGAGGCGAAGGCGACAAACTCACGGCAAAGAATAAGGTTCCCGAGCAGGCCGGGTGAGCTCTCTTTCTTTGTTTGATTCCTTTTCTTCCTCACTCTTTATGCTTATCTTCCTGAGCTCATCCCCGCTAGTGCCCCATCGTTTGTTCAGGCGGCGTTCCTGGCAGATCACGTCAAGGTCGCCCGTGCGCCAAAGGAGGGAGCCGACGCCACAGCCTCCATCGCGCGCACCCACGCCGCCGACCGCCATGGGTACTCCGCCTCCCGCAAGGGCGCCTTCCTTCGCCGTGCCGCTGGCCTCGCGCATCGCGCACGCGGTTTCCATCCGACGCGCCGCCGACGCTCCAGTTCGATGTCGACTGGGTCGCCGAGCACGCTCGACAGGTGGCATGCCGCTCGACCGAGCCGAGCCGGCAGGGAGCGCCGCTCGCGATCGGGAGTCGAGCGGCCAAGCGTGGTGGTGCTGGAGAGAGTCGAGGCACTCGGGGCACGGAGACGGCAGCCGCCGATCGCCATCCGCTTTCGCTCGGAGCGCCGCCACCACCGGGGCCGACGACGGGGGAGCTGGCCAGCAGAGTCGCAAGGGATGAGCCGGCGCGCACGGAGGGGCTCGCGCGCGCCGGTGAGGACGGGAGCCCCATCGGCGCCGCAAAGCAGGGCCTGCACGTGGCCAAGGGCGCTATGCTCCCGCATGTGCCGGGTCCGCTCCGACCTGGGGCCTGGCTCCTCGCCGGGCACTATGGAAGGTGCGTGGCTCCGCCGCCACTCTGCAGGAGGCGGGATCAATGAGGGGAATCCTGTGCCAAGCACGGTGGAGATGTTCTTCTCCAGCCGCAAGCCAACCTCAAGGCTAGGGCCGCCGAGGCCGCGGCCAACCTCGCCAAGGTGGAGGAAGCCAAGAAGCGTAAGCTTCACCTGTTTTTCAATTTGGTTATCATCCTAGCAGCCCTCCGAGGTACGGGCCGGCCAAGCTGAGCCGGTCCTGTTTCGCCTAGCATACCGATGGTGATGTACTCGAGCCGCGCTCGCGCCGGGTCCAAGAGATCTTCTTGGTATTGCTTCGCCGCCGAAGTGAGTCGTCCTGTGCCTGCGCCCGGCAGCCGCATGTCCGTTCGCGCGGCCTTGGCGAGGGCGACGGCGCCGTGGATGAGCTGCTTCTAAGCAGCAATGACCAGCGTCTGGGCCATCTTGGAGCTCGCGTGGCGCACCATGGAGCGCGATAGTCGCCGGCTATGGTGATGACCCCTTTGGGGCTAGGCAGCTTCAGGTACCCATAGTAGGGCACCGCCATGAACTTGGTCAGTGCGGCCTGCCTAGGAGCGCGCGTGGTAGGGACTCGCCAGGTCCACTACCTCGAACTCAATGTTC